>CM038793.1:76184763-76247625 GCA_021764765.1 Vicia sativa
CCTTATGCATCGTGTATTTATACTTGGATGGATTTGGAATGGTTTTAGGAAGAATTGATCAACATTCAATGGAAATCAGAATTTGATATTCTCATGAAATCAAATTTTCAAATTTTGTCCAATTCAATCCAATCTTGCCAAATTTGATCCAATTTAGCCAAATTCGCTTTATGGGTTGATTGGATCATTAAAGAAAATAAAATCCGATTTCAATTAATTTTGATTTTCATAATTTATTTAATTTAATTTGCATTTAAATAAATAAATTACAAATTAAATAGAAAAATAAATCAAAAATTCGTAGCATTGAGCTTGGATGTTCCTAATTGCATGAGAACAAGTTAGGATGAAGAAAAATAGGCCCGTTTGCAAAATTGATTTTTTTGAAGTATCTCTTTGTGCATTCTTCAAAATTGCCCAACTTGTGAATGGTGTAACGCTCAATTTTCCATTTTTGAGTGTTCTTGGACTTTTGGAAAGCTCTAGAGTCCTCTAAACAATGTCTTTGGTCTCATCTCAATTGGAGTTACCATGCTCAATATATCTTCAAAAACTTTGACTTTTTGTTGACTTTGAAAATGACTGTAATGTTTTGAGCTATACCTCTCAAATGAAGCATTTTTGGACATTCTTGTGAGACATGAAGTTGTAGAGAAATTGAATTTCCTTCAAAACAAGAGGTGGTGGAAAAATTTACGAAAAGTATGAGAAAGTTATGATCGGTCAAAGTTCGAGTTGACTTTTCATCTAGAAACCTAATTTAGAAAGTTTGACTTTTGGGCAAATCTTGAGTTTTCTTGATGAATCATGATCAACCCTTGATCAAATGATGAATGTAACTTCAAAATGAGGATGTTGACCAAAAATCGAGAAGTTTTGTTGTATGTTGACCACGAGTTGACTTTTGTCCATACACTGATTTTCGACCATCGACAATTGCACGGGAAACTTGACTTGTGAGGCTTGAAACTTGACATGGAGAATCTTTGAAGCATATGAGGAGGCATGAAGACCATTGGAGATGTTGAAGTCCATCTTGACTTGAGAATACCAACCCTAGTTTGGGTTGATTGTCTAGGAGAGTTTATGCGATCGACTCTTGAGGAATCCTTGAGTATGGATGTATGAAATCTCTTGAGTAGATGGAGGGCAAATTTTGGGGTATATGACTGCCCTGTTCAATCTTCTTGTCTTTGGAAGGTTAGATTGAGATGCTTGTCTTCAAACAGGAAGGTAGATGATTGAACACTCGATACACGTGCACTTTCGTTGGTGATGATCGGGAATGGGCTTATAGATGCCATTTGGAGAAGTTGGATACTTATTTGGGAGGCAGTGAGTGCGCTAGACTCGAGGTTGTTGATAGGAGAATTGCGGAGATGGGCTTAAGATGCCATCTGGAAGAGGTCGATCTTTGGGGAGTGAGTCGTATGTTAGACTACTAGATGTTCTGAACGGAGAGGAGATGGGCTTAAGATGCCATCGGAGGAGTCGTGCGTTAGACTTCGTGTTCACACTTGAATGAAGTTATTGGTTTGTATTGATTTTTAACCATATATGCGGCATTACGAAAGTGAAGAGATGTTGACAAGTAGTCGGAGATGGGCTTAAGATGCCATCCAAGGCAATGGTCGTCGCTAGACTTCTTGTGAACAATATTGATAATCAGAATAAATCTTTGTCTTGCGATTACTCAGGAGAGATTGTAGTTGGCGAATGTGGATAGCTTCCACTTGTGCATCGGGTGTTGATCCATTGCTGTTATCGGAGGATAACGGTGGTCTTCGGATAGTTTTTCCGTCGGTTGGGGCTTAATCCTAGACCGGTTGTCGGAGGACAACCAAAGGCGGTCTTCGGATAGTTTTCCGTCGGTTCGGGGCTTAATCTGGACTGTTGCGTCGATGACTTTCTGTTTTGGAAAAAACAAGAGAAACTTTGATAGAATATTGGTTAGTTTATAAAGTATGATGCATGATTGTATATGAATGACATATGCATGAATTATGACTTTATGAGAAATGTATGAATGATAGATGTTGTGGTATTTCAAAACATATCCATCTTGAAGAAGATCGGATGTTACATTTGAAGATTTACGACTCTGCTTGGGGGATGAGTGGTGAGAACCCGCTTTTGAAGGAAAAGATATCAGGATTCTCCGATGCCTTCTCGACCAAGTCTTGGGCCTAGATATTGTTGAGGAAGGTAGAAGTTAAAGCTCGTTGTTGGAGATCTCATATAGACCTGTGAGGAGAATGCAGGGAGGCGATCATTTGGGGACCTTAAGACCTATTGGGAGGCTCTCTTGGGGATTAGAGTGTAGATCTCTTTGGAGAGCATTTGATGGTTCTTGAAGGCAAGGCTAGAAGAGTAAGGTCCGTTGTAATCTCTTTGGGAATAAAGGTGTATGTTTCCTCCGATGTATCGACCAAGTTTTAAGTGCGGATCTGCTGCTTGGGAGAAGGGGAGGATTGAGAAATATCCGTGGGGATGAAGTGTTCTTGCTTGGAGGCTGATGTAACGTTGCTCGATTGAGTGGAATCATTTGCTTGACATATACTCCAATGGGGATGGTGTGTTGTGAGTGACACCTTTGTGGGGATCATGTTCGGGGGAATTATTGGTGACTTTCGTGTCATCCCAATTCACGGAACACATAGTAAGTACTTTTGTATGTTCACTTTTCGTATGTTTGTGATTAGATTTTTATTGTCAAATCGTATAGTCATTCAAAGCAAGCGTTGGACTTATTGCAAGACAACAATGAGAAATTGTAAAGAGAAGAACTTGCATTTATTTGAAATGTGGCGTATGGCCAAGTAGTTTGTACACAAAAAAGAAGGTAAAAGCTCTTGCGGAAACAATCTCGTTAAGTTCACTATGCTAGTACTCATATATTTCAACTATCTCGTCTCCTTTGCTGTCGATGAAAGTGAGTGGTGATCTTCGCCATTTGAACCTTGAATGCTAATAGTAGTGCAGGCGGGTGATCTGGAAGAGACATAGTCGTGTTAAATCCCAACTTTTGCCTAGACCGCCACTTTCGGGTTTCGGTCTCAGGGATACCCTTTTTGCCCAACCGCCTTTTCGAGTTTTCGACTTAGGGTGTACATGTTTTGTATATATCCTTAATTTTTGCCGAACCTTTTGGTTCGCCGAGGATCTCCTTATTTTTTGCCTAGGTTAGGTCGACCTAGCGGGTCTCTTTATCGTAGTATTTTTTGACTATGTCTGCGTTCACAGGGTGTGGGAAGTCTTCACCATCCATGGTGCTAAATATCATAGCTCATTGAAAATTATCTTGACTACAAATGGTCCCTCATGGGTGGGAGTCCATTTGCCCACAGGATCACCTTGTGGAAGAATGATGCGCTTTACTAGATCCCAGACTTGGTAGACTCGGTGCTTGACCTTCTTATTAAATGCTACGATCATTCGTTTACGATAAATCTGTCCGTGGCGGATGGATGAGTCGTTTCTCATCAATCAAATTAATCGGTCGAGGCGTGCGGACCGATCGTCTTCATCTCACGCCTCTGGAGGACTACGGTTGAGGGTATCCGAACCTCGATGGGTAAGGCAGCTTCATCACAGTATACGAGAGAGAAGGGTTGCCCTGTCGATGTTAAATCTTGTGGTCACGATAACCATGAAGAGCAAATGGTAACATCTCATGCCAATCTTTGTAAGATCTTGTCATCTTCTGTATAATCTTCTTAATGTTCTTGTTGGCGGCTTCCTGCGTATTCATCTTAGGTCGATAAGGAGAAGAGTTGTGATGCTTGATCTTGAGCTGCGTCACGAGTTGGTGATCATCTTGTTGTTGAGATTGGGCGTTATACTGTGATAATCCTTTGGGAGTGCCATACAAGCGGATAAGATTATGTTTGATGAATCGAGCCACACATTCTTGGTATGATCGCGAGCAGTACATACACCCACGGTAAAAGTAATCGATTGCCACAGGATGAAAGCGATGTCCATTGGAAGGCGTGGGCTTGATTTCTCCGATCATGTCAATGCCCACATTGCGAAAGGCCAAGGAGAAGTTAGAACATTGATCTTGGAGTACGTGTACTTTGTCGGCATAAATCGACGCTTTGACAAGATCGAGCATAGCGGTGACAATCGGCTTCCATGGTGGACCAATAGTAACTGTTCTCAAAATCTTCTTAGCCATAGTGTGTTGCTTGGGTGGGTACCAAATCATATGTGTAACTCTTCCATGATACGTATTCTTTGTTTCACGGTCTACAGGTAGGAGTAAGCACAAGTCGTGGTTGCGCTTGTATAAGATCTTGTTCTTGAGGAAGAATTTGAATGCAAATCTTCTCTGAACTTCTTATCATCGTGAGATGCCCTGCGGGATATTCTGAGTCTCAAGATACCTCTTCACGTCATAGTACCAAGGTTTCTCTTATGCGTCAAGCTCACAACAATACTGTTGGTTCGTCGAACCTCTCATGATGATCCGGGAGCCTCGTTGTCCGTCGACCTTGAACATAGGCGACATAGTAGCTAATGCGTGCATGGTGATTCTCTTCTCGTGGAATATGATTGAAAGTGATCTCTTCAAAGTAGGGAATCAAACTCGGAACATGCTCTCGTCTGGAATGAGATTCGGATGCTTCGTATCCCTTCATATGTCTGATCACTAAAGGAGTCTCCATACACTTGTAAGAACTTGATTCTTAAGTCGATAGCGACTTTGATACCCATGTGCATGCTATTCGCCATGTTGTTGGTGCAAGCGAAACATAATCTGGCGGTGAAAGGCGTATGTCACTGTGGGGATGTAATGATGGCGCCAATGCCATTGCCAAGTGCGTTTGAGGCTCCATCAAAGACCATAGTCCATCGGGATCCTTGTTCGGGTCCTTAATGGGGCACAGTTCTTCCATGATCTGTAACTAGTAAAACATCTTCATGCGGAAATTGAGCGCATAGGCCGTAGTCATCTCTGACGATGAGCCAAATGATCGGCTACTACACTTCCTTTGATCGCTTTACGAGAAGTGTCTTGGATGTCATATTCGGTCAAGATCATTTGCCATCTTGCTATTCTTCGGAGAAGGCGGTTTCTCAAATATGTATTTTATCGGATCCATCTTGAAATCAACAAGGTAGTGTGAGTCAACATATCTTGTCTTAGTCGTGACATTGAGCAAAAGCGTTGCAAGTTTTCTATTTGTGAGTATCTTGTTTCACGGTCGGTAAACTTTTTGCTAAGGTAGTATATTGCATGCTCTTCGACCAGACTCGTCATGTTGCCCAACACACACCCCATTGAGTTCTCTAACTCAGAGTACATGATAAGAGGTCTTCCTTGTAGGCGGCATCGGGATAGGAGGATTGTAGGGTACTCCTTGATTTTGTCAAAAGCGATCGGCAATCGTCGTTCCATTCCACTACTTGATCTTTCTTAATAACTTGAAGATTGGCTCCAAGTAGCGATTAGGTGTGCAATGAATCGGCAATGTAGTTCATCGGCCCGAAAACCTCGACTTCCTTCTCGGTGCGGGGTGGCATCTCTTGAATAGCTTTAACCTTGCGGGATCGACCTCAATACCTCTTCCATGACAACAAACCCTAGGAGTTTTCGGATCGACTCCAAAGGTGCACTTGTTGGGATTAAGTCTCGATCACTTCTTATTGTCAAATAGTTTACCAAATGATCAGATGTTCTTCTTGATGCTGTGATCGAGCTATCATGTCGTCGGCGTAGACCTCTCTCGTGATGAATCATGTCATGAAATAATGTCACCATGCACGCGATAAGTGGCGCCGCGTTCTTGATCAACGGCATAACCTTGTAGCGAGAAAGTGCCCCTTTGTGTAACAAAAGTAGTCTTCTCCATGTCTTGGGGCCATTTTGATTTGATTATGTGAAAACCATCCATGAAGGAGAAAACCTTATCTTTGACGGTGTTGTCAACGAACATCAATATGAGGAAGTGGAAATCGTCTTTCGGACTTGCTTTGTTCGGATCTGTAATCCACACATTCGTACCTTACCATCCTTCTTAGATACGGGTACCACATTAGCAACTGCAGGGGATAAGTGGCAACTAGAAACCGGCGTTGAGCCTTCCTACTTACTTTGATTTTCTCGACATCTCGGGACGCATCAGCCAGACCTTCATTTCTTTGGAGAAAACCTTCTTTTGTCGGCAATCGGTGTACCACAATATCAATGTCCAAACAGGCATGTCTTCGTATGACCAAGCAAAAACCTCAATATAGTCTCGTAGCATCTGACCAACCTTTCTTTAACACGTTCTCAAGACCCGCTCCTATCTTGATCTCTTTTACGTCCGTCGGTACCCAAATTCACAACCTCGACTTGCTCTTGGTGTGGTTGTATAACTCGCTCTTCTTCTCTTGTGCTCTGATAGTTCTCTGGCACTTCACATCTTCCTCACTTTCGTCTTGGCTTGGTAGATCGGATTATCGAAGTCATATTTAGCACTAGCATAGTTGTTATTGAGATTCGGAGTGATTGCGATTATCACGTGGGTGTGTGTAAGAAACACATAGCTTTTGAAGGGTGATAAAGTAAAGAAAACAAACAATTGAATGCAAAAGTCCAACGAATTTATTGAATGAAAATAAACAACGAGATAATAACCCTCATAAGCGAGCCATGATGCCCGGGCAAGGCACTAGGCTTTCAAAGTTTATTGTTCAAAACATAAAGAAATCTGACAAAACAAAACAAAGCAATTACTCACGGCTAAAGGAGATTGGTATGACGTCTTGTCTTCCAATTCTTGAGCCCATGATGCGGAGTTGGGAAGATCCACTTCGATGTCGAAGTCGTTGTCGTCGTCTTCTATAGCATGGATTCCACTCGGCTGATGCGGAAAGGAAGTTGGCGGCACGTTCGCGGTATATCATCTTCGACCCTTGATGGTGAAGCCTAAACCGGTCTTGTCGATTTGAAAGGAAGATCGGGAGTTGTCCCCAAATAGTACCTTCTTCAACGGCTTGAGCATCTTCGTGAGAGGCCATCTAGTGAACTTTAGCATCTTCGGGGTGACGGAGAGTCAGCGGGCATGACTCGGAATTGTTTCAAAAGCTTAGCGAGTCTCGAAGAATTCACCCTCCATCTCAGGTATGGAATGACGTAGATGGTGACCATATATTCTTCTTCACCACATCTGTAACAACCTTCCCTTTCACGGGTACTTGAGTTTACGATGCAAGGTAGAGTATGACCTGCCCATGTATCCAAGGCGTCCAAGTAGGCAAGAGTAAAGTGGATGTCCATGACAAAGAGTGGAATCAAAAGTGCAGGAACCGACTTTATGATGATGAGCTCTCCAATCTGTCGCTTAGAACCATCAAAGCTCTCACAATAATGTCTTTGGGTCTCGAAACCAACCCTTGACATAGTCGATCAAAAGCGATCTTGGAAGGATATTGAGGCGAGCAGGTATCCACCAAAACATGAGATAGTGTAGTGCCCTTGCATTCAACGAGAGATGTCAAGGCTTTGTTGTGTTTCTTTCGGAAGAGTCAAATCGACATCGGAGAAGCCTAGGCCGTTGTTGGCGGCAAGGCTATACAAACTTCAAATTGATCGTTAGTAGTGTCTTGCGGCACATGAGCATTCTTGAAACTTCACGAGGCATTAGCATGAGCCTCGAGACACGAAACAAAGCGAGCATGGAAATCTTGACGGTCTGTCCTAAGCATTCCACAACATTGTAATCACTCTTCTTGATGATCTTGAATTTCCTCCATTTCTTGTTTGGAGGTGTCTTGATAACTTCCTTTGGTATACGGTTGGCGGGATGAGCCAGGTTCTTTCCCTCTGGTAGGGGATGGTGGAGTAGAAGGAATCTGTTGGTCATGATGTCTTTTGGAGGAGATCTCGGAGAATACCCTTCCATTTGGTCACCTTACGATCAGGTGATGTTGTCAATGTCGGGAATGGTAGCTTCATAAGATCTTCAATGGTCGGAGGGTCTTGCTTGACACCATGATAGTAAACATCGACTCCATAATTCCAAGGATAGCCTTGTCGGAGGAATGGGCCTTGGAGAAGTGATAATGAGAGGTGCCACTCTAGGCACGCGATCGTGAGAGGAAATCCTTATGTGTTAACATGGATACAATCTTAAGGAAATCGTCACCCCGTCCGGTCGCCTTAACATCTTCATAGGAATCTTGTAACTATCGAGGCGGTGTACTTCACCATGTAATCATACTTTCCACTTGGCTGCCCCAAGGTATCCCACAGGATAGTGCAGTTTCGTTCGCATTGTCGATCTTGAACTTAGACATTTCTTCACACGGCTTACGCACGGTGGTTTCGAAATAGTATCTCGGTTATCCATCATGCCTTGAACCGTCTTCTCACAAGCACAACCATCGGTGCGAGGGGCACCATGACAATTCTGGGCATCTGGATTGACACGCTTGCAACAAATTCTTCTTAGTCATCGAGGAATGGTCAAGTCATCTATGTTGAAAACATAAGTATCTGTGACATTGGAACTCTTGTCATGGTTAGGCATAGGCGCGTTGATCACATTGGTCTCAGCGGGAGGATCAAACTCAATCGCTTAGCGATCATATCTTGAATCTTGTTCTTGAGCCCAACAATTGTCGATGTAATATGCGGGCTATTGGAATGGTAAGCACACTTAGCATTAGGATTGTACTTGGATGTTGACATACGAGGAGGATCCCTCGAGGTTATCACTCTGCTTTCAACATGTGTTGCAAGGCTTGCGACAATGGCATGTTGATCTTAAATGGCTTGTCTTCGTGGCGCGTTACGCTCTGCGCGTTGTCTCGCGAGGTTGTCTTGATGTAGGATTGGAGATCTACTGCCCCCAGATTGAGACACGGTCGGTCTTGGCTTTTCGACCATACAGGCATTGGCTTCTTTCTTAGCACCAAAGATCTCTTGACATTTGAAGATGACTCTACATGGATCTTCCCTCTTGATACCCTTGATCGCTCTTTGTCAATATCGGCTCGGTGAATCCGGATGAAGAATTTCCAATCGGATGATTGAAGAATGGGCTGTCGGTGTCCCATGAACATATCAACCAACTCCACTATTGGACAAGGGTGGTTGAACTCTGCTTCTAGATCTCTCATTTACGAGCATACTCCTTGAACTTCTCGTGACCCGTAGACATGCTTTGTAGTTGCATGCAGTGGGTGTCAATTGACATTATTACTCATCGTATAGAAAGCATCGGCTAAGTCACTCCAAATGCGGATACGGTCATTCTCTGGTGATAGTACCATTCAAGCTAGGTTAGGACAAACTCTCTTGAAAATAGTGCATCCACAACTTTACATCATCGGTGTGGGGATTGATCTTACGGACATAGGACTTCAAATGCGACTTAGGGCAAGACATGCCATCATACTTAGCAAAAGGGAACTTTGAACTTGGGAGGAATCACAACACGGGAACAAGACTCGGATCATCAAAATTGCCCGGACATCTTGGTTTTCCACAGCATTAGGCGGTCTTGAAGTTGTTTGTACTTGTCATCTTCATCGAGTGTTGGCTATAATCGGGCGGTCCTCTCCTCTTTCTTTGGCTCCTTGGTCACCTTCATCACCCTTGGTACTCCCTCGGTATGGACACTTCCTTGAGCTCGATCCGGTGACCACTTTTGGACCCCTTGGCGTCTACCCATGTTGAGAGACCAACCTTCTTCTTCTTGTTGATGAGCTTCTTGGATCTTCTTGGCCTTGGACCAAGTTGGTGAACATCTCTGGCCCAGGCATTACGAGCTTGGAGATCTTTGATACCTGTTCAAGAGCCATTTACGCTAAAATAAATAGCGAGCAAATGAGAAAACCAATCTCCAATGTACACATGATGCAATGTTATGCTATGATATGCAATGTTTATCGAATGCAATGCAATGTTTTCAAGGACCTAAGAGATTTAAATTTGTTAAACAAGCAATGAACAAACATTTATTAGTACTTTTCATTATTTTTTCTTTTAAGTACAAGAGATAGTTCAAAACAATAAAGAAAACAAAAACATCCTAAAGCTCTAAGTCTCCCATGGGCGCTTCCTCTTGGTGCCGATGTAGCGTTGATGTTTCGCTCCTCGTGAAGTAGCTTGTCAACTCTAGAACTTTCTTCTCACTTGCATAACAATGAGCTTCAAGGTATCCCTCTCTTCTTTAATTGAATCCGGGATCTCTTCAAGTCTTCAAAATCGGTAGGCATGTCGGGATGGAAACGGCATAGGGTACGTCACCTATAGCAGCGGGTTCCATAATTCTTGGTAGAGCAGTGAATGGCATCATGAGGTTTTGAGCTCGAGCTCGCACCCATTTGAGGTAAGGTTCCCAAGGAATGGAGTTGGTGCCCCAAAGTCTTGGTATCGATCTTCTTTACCATGCCCCAAGCATGTATAAACCTTCGTCGGTGATGCGGAGATCGTGATTGTGTCGAACACAATATCTTGGAGAAGCATATCATGTGGACCATCTCTTGAGCAAAACCAAGCGGCGTAGAGCTAGAAGGGTTGTAAGTAATACCTCCCTTATACCAAGGTGGTACATTAGGAATTCTCCACAACGATGAATGTGAAGTCCTTTTGAGAGAAAAGATTCCAACGGATATCGGAATGAGAGAGTGACATCAATCTTTGAGACCATCTCAACCTTTGTTCATTCTTCAAAGCGATGGAGGAAGGTGCGAAATAAACCACCTTGAAAGTAGCGGTACACAACACATGAGAGTTCCTTGTCGCTTAGTAGTGCAGTGTGGAGAATGGGATGTCTCAAGTAAAGTAGCACGGATTACGGGTAAGAAACAACTTGATGGCATTGACATCTATGAATTGATCGAGTTAGGAAATAGAACCAAACCATAAATTAGCAAGGCAACAATGTTTTCAAATGCATGGAAACTCATAACTTTGAGGAATTCTCGGGCTTTCTTGATTAAGAACTTGGAAAGTAAACCCTTAACTCCACTTCTAGTTTCCCAATTGGCTTCATGTCGGCGCTTAAGATGTAAAGGCGGATGCGATGTCTTGAACTTAGGAACCTTTTCAAACGGTGAATGGCATTTGGTCAGAATAGGTATCCCAGTAGCTTAGAGAACTCTTCCAGGTAGGAACCAAGCGATAATCAGGAATGTAAAGCAATGGTGTTTGGATCAAAGAAGCTGGAATAGGACATGCATCATATCTTCTTCAAAACGGAGATAACCAAATCAAGTAGATAACCATGTCTTTTGATGAGCCGAGCATGGTCGGAATTTACGAAACCAATTCTTTGAGTTGAGAAGGATACCCATGAAGTTGATTCGGATAGTCTTTCTAAAAGCCATAATCCCACAAAGCAGCAAAGATAAATCCTAGGTCCTTGAAATAGTTAGAAATGATATGCAATGCGAATGATGTCATGATGTCATGTTTAGCACACACAAACAATTCACACAATGAGCCTAGGTTTAAGGCTTGCATGAGGTATAGGTGATTACCCACCAAAGTTTGAGTTGGTTCATCTGTCCTATAATAGTAACCGGTTCTAGGAATCTCATATCACGAGATCTTTCGTGGCGCTTATTTCAATCTGACGGCCAAGTGGTCGATCGAAAATGTCCCAAAGTCGATCTCAATGAGCGTAGCATCGGTATCAACCAACCTCGGTCTACCAAAGCGGCCATCTCACTACCTTCTAATGGCCAAGATGGGTCAATTAAGGTTCTAAAAGTTTAGTTAGCGCTTGATGACACCGAAGCCAAATACTATCTTCAACTTGGGAATGAAGAGTATCGGGACAACAAGTGTCACGCTAACGTAGCCATCATGTTGACCGCGTAGTTATCGTCTAGCGGTCGCGATGATCTAATGCCACTTACCTAAAAGGCCCGGATCCGGTGTAGGATCCCCAACAATATAATACCCAAGCAACCCTTAAAGATAAAGCATACAAGTCAAACAAAAAGCAATAAAATGATCTAGAAATCCTAAGGCAATTCTCTCTTTTAGGGTGTGTCCCAGTCGCCAGTGATTATACGGTGAACCCGACTTTGTAGGATTTTGTATCCAAATGTGCGGATAGCAAGAGTCGCCACCGACTTTTATTTTATCAATTAAGGAAGGTAAAAGTATGAAAAAGACCTTCGTTAGATTACGAGTTCGGGAGAATGGTTATGAAAAGGAAGGTATTAGCACCTTTCCATCCGTAGTTATCTCGGGCTCTTAGTTGCTCTAGATCACTTTTTAAAATTGCTTTCTGTGTGTTTGACAAAAATGTTTTGAAAAGGCATTTCGCTTTGACTTTGTAATGACTCATGTAGGAGTGTATACAAAGTGTTCGGAAATGTTTTGTTTTGAAAAGAATTTGAACTTTGAAAAAAGTGTGTGGTGTGAAAAGCATTTGATAGAGCAAGCAACTAAAGAGACTTATTTACCCACTCGAATTGGTCGTTTTGTCTTTTACATTCCTTTAGAATAGCGCTAGCCATACCATTAGTTAGTAGGTAGCTCCATTCGTTGGATGTAAGCGGGACATTCGAAGGGACATCGGATGGTCATAGAAGGCAACTTGTAGGAAGTATCCTAGCACATTCGAAGGGACTATCATCATTTTTAGTGGCGACAATCGGGTCAAGATCATGTATTCGGAGGCGACATCGTGGGTCTTATGATCTTTGTATCGAAGGGACTATGATGATTTGTTTGGAAGGCAGCGGTGCTAGAATACCTCTACGTTCGAGGACATGACCATTTTGAATCGAAAAGGCATCGAGAGAGAATACCTAAGGAGTGCGTGTGTGAAAGAAGTGTGTTGAATTCGGATATTTTATCTTGAAGATTAGTGTGAGCTATGTCAATTATTATCTTGCCATACGCCTAATTACTAGCAATTGATAGGGTGCGGAAAGTAAAATGCGGAATGTAAAATGCGGAAGGTAAACCTACGCTATTACATGGCTTTGGGCGAGATACATAATTTAAACTTGCGGAAAATAAAAACCTAATTAAACTATTACAACCCATGAGCAATTACATTATTGGAAAAATAAAGCGATAAAAAGAAAAGCGTCAGAATCGGAGCAACCTGTGAAAGAATAAGAAAATCGGGAAATATGATGAAATTGAAATAAGAAAATGTTAGAAAAAATGCAATTTTTAATATGAGAAAATTAATATATGCTGGAAATAAGATAAATATATTAAAATAATTTTTTGGGATTTTTTGGAAAAGATTTAATAATTAAAATGCAATTTATAATGATTTAAATGCAAAAATAAAAATAAAATAAATATGCATGCAAAAATTATATTTTTTAATTTATTAAATTAAATAAAGATTTTTATGAAAATAATGTAAAAAGAAAAAATGTTTTTGGTAATTTTTAATGCAGAATAAAAATTATGAAAATAATTAAAATGAATGAAAATATTAAAAATAATGAAAATATGAAAATAATTGAGTTTTGTAAAAAATAAACCAGAGTTGGTCTTAGCATGGTTCGAACCCGCGTCCTGGCCTTCAAACCTTGAGATCCTTCACTCACGACCGCTTCGCCATATTGTGCATCCGTGTTTGAAAAGCGGAGCGAGTGAAATATAAGCAGCGTCGTCCTCTGTTGCCACGATCTCGCGCGGACTTCGTCTTCTCAATTTGAATTTTTAAAAGTCTGCGTCGGCCATGGTTCGTTCGCTATGTTCCCCGCAAAATTGAAAAAATCAATACGCATAATATAAATAAGTTCTAAGGCCATGGTTCGATTGAAATCATTAGGATGCAATGGTATAGGTCTCATGGTCCATTTTTTCAGTATAGAAACCTAATTCGATACGAGGAACCCTAACAATGGCAATACAAGTTCAAGCCATGGAAACTCAATCAAACAACCCGGATCGCTTGCAAACTTCCTACTAATCACAAAACAACAACAAAATGTGTTAAATGCATGAAAAATAAATCGAATTTGGAAAAAGATGAACAAACCAAATCGTATTTCTTGATTACGGATGTATTTGGCAATGTAAGTATCTGGATCCTCTGGAGTTTCAAGGAATGTGTTTGACACCTCAAACCGATTGAAGAGTGGAACAAGGATTGCCAATTGCTTGAGAACACGATTTTTTGAGTTTGGATTAGGGTTTTGAGCCAATTTTCGTTCTCTCTTGATAGGTATGCATCATGTATTTATCTTGGATGGATTTGGAATGGTTTTGGAAGAATTTATCAACATTCAATGGAAATCAAATTTTGATATTCTCATGAAATCAAATTTTCAAATTTTGTCCAATTTCAATCCAATCTTGCAAATTTGATCCAATTTCGAAATTGTGGCATTTATGGGTTGATTGGATCACAAGAAAGCAATAAAAATCAATCTTCAATTAATTTTGATTTTATAATTTATTTTAAGATTTAATTTGCATTTAAATAAATAAATTACAAATTAAATAGAAAAATAAATCAAAAATTCGTGGCATTGGGCTTGGATATTCCTAATTGCATGAGGAACAAGTTAGGATGAAGAAAAAATAGGCCCATTTGCAAAGATTTGATTTTTGAAGTATCTCTCTTTGTGCATTCTTCCAAAATTTCCCAACTTGTGAATGGTGTAACTTGCTCAATTTTCCACATTTTTGAGTGTTCTTGGACTTTTTGGAAAGCTCTAAGAGTCCTCTAAACAATGTCTTTGGTCTCATCTCAATTGGAGTTACCATGCTCAATATATCTTCAAAACAAAAGTTGACTTTTGTTGACTTTGAAAATGACTGTAATGTTTTGAGCTATACCTCTCAAATGAAGCATTTTTGGACATTCTTGTGAGACATGAAGTTGTAGAAATTGAATTTCCTTCAAAACAAGAGGTGGTGGAAAATTTCGAGAAAGTATGAGAAAGTTATGATCGGTCAAAGTTCATTGACTTTTCATCTAGAAACCCTAATTTAGAAAGTTTGACTTTTGGGCAAATCTTGAGTTTTCTTGATGAATCATGATCAACCCTTGATCAAATGATGAATGTAACTTCAAAATGAGGATGTTGACCAAAAATCGAAGTTTGTTGTATGTTGACCACAGTTGACTTTTTGTCAATACACGATTTTCAACCATTCGAGCAATTGCAGAGGAAACTTGACTTGTGAGGCTTGAAACTTGACATGGAGAATCTTTGAAGCATATGGGAGGCATGAAGACCATTGGAGATGTTGGAAGTCCATCTTGACTTGAAATACCAAACCCTAGTTTGGGTTGATTGTCTAGGAGAGAGTTTGTCTGATCAACTCTTGAGGAATCCTTGAGTATGGATGTATGAAATCTCTTGAGTAGATGGAGGGAAAATTTTGGGGTATGACAGGTAATCACCTATACCTCTTGCAAGCCTTAAACCTAGGCTCATTGTGTGATTTGTTTGTGTGTGCCAAACATGACATCATGACATCATTTGCATTGCATATCATTTCTTACTATTTCAAGGACCTAGGGATTTATCTTTGCTCTGTTTTGTAGGGTATTATGGCTTCTAGAAAGACTATCCGAATCAACTTCATGGGTATACCTTCTCAGCTCAAAGAATTGGTTTCAGAAATTCCTGACCATGCTCAGTTCATCAGAAGACATGGTTATCTACTTGACTTGGTTATCTCCGGTTTTGAAGAAGATATGATGCATGTCCTATTCCAGTTCTTTGATCCGAAGCACCATTGCTTTACATTCCCAGATTATCAGTTGGTTCCTACCTTGGAAGAGTTCTCTAAGCTACTTGGGATACCTATTCTTGATCAAATGCCTTTCACCGGTCTAGAAAAGGTTCCTAAGTATGAAGACATCGCATCCGCTTTGCACTTTAAGCGCTTAGACATTGAAGCCAATTGGGAAACCAGGAGTGGAGTTAAGGGTTTACTTTCCAAGTTCCTAATTAAGAAAGCCCGAGAATTCCTCAAAGTTATGAGTTTCCATGCATTCGAAGACATTGTGGCCTTGCTAATCTATGGTTTGGTTTTATTCCCTAACTCGGATCAATTCATAGATGTCAACACCATCAAGTTGTTTCTTACCCGCAATCCAGTGCCTACTTTACTTGGAGACATCCTGCATTCTCTCCACACTCGTACTACTAAGAGACAAGGAACTCTCATGTGTTGCATACCGTTACTTTTGAGGTGGTTTATTTCGCACCTTCCTCCATCAGTTTTGAAGAATGAAAAAAGGATGAAGTGGTCTCAAAGACTAATGTCACTCTCTCATTCAGATATCCGTTGGAGCCTTGTCTCTCAAAAGGACTTCACCTTCATTGAGTGTTGTGGAGAATTCCCTAATGTACCATTACTTGGTATAAGGGGAGGTATTACTTACAACCCTTCTCTAGCTCTCGTCGGTTTGGTTTTGCTCAAGAGATGGTCCATGATATGCTTCTCCAAGATATTGTGTTCGACTACAATCACGATCTCGAATTACCGATTTAAGGTTCATACATGCTTGGGGCATGGTAAAGAAGCGATACCAAGACTTTGGGGCACCGAACTCCATTCCTTGGGAACCTTACCTCAAATGGGTGCGAGCTCGAGCTCAAAACCTCATGATGCCATTCATGCTTTCTACCAAGTAATTATGGAACCTTGCTATAGGTGGCGTACCTATCTTGTTCTCCATTCGACATGCCTCGATTTTGAAGACTTGAAGAGATCCTGGATTCAGCTTAAAGAAGAGGGATACCTTTGAAGCTCGATGTTATGCAAGTGAGAAGAAAGTGCTAGAGTTGACCAAGCTACTTCACGAGGAGCGAATCAACGCCTACATCGGCACCAAGAGGAAGCGCCCATGGGAGACTTAGAGCTTTAGGATTTATATGTTTTCTTTTATTGTTTTGAATTATCTTTTGTACTTAAAAAGAAAAGAATAAAAAGATACTAATAAATGTTTGTTCATTGCTTGTTTAACAAATTTAAATCTCTAAGGTCCTTGAAAACATTGCATTGCATTAGCATAAACATTGCATATCATAGCATAACATTGCATCACAGTACATTGAAGATTGGTTTTCTCATTTGCTCGCTATTTATTTTAGCGAAATGGCTCTTGAACATCTGTCAAAGATCTTCAAGCTCGGAATGCTCGGTTCAGCAGATGTTTACCACTTGGTCCAAGGCCAAGAAGATCGAAGAAGCTCATCAACAAAAAGAAGAAGGTTGTTGGTCTCTCAACATGGGCGACGCTACAAAGGAGGTCCTAGAGTGGTTAGTCGAATTGAGCTCTCGAAGGAAGTGTCAAGAAGGAGGATGAGCAAAGTAACAAGGGTGATGGTGAGGCGGTCGACTGAGCTTGAGAAGAACTATGATGATGGTCAATACTCGATGAAGATGACAAGTACAAGCAACTTGAAGACCGTCTCTAATCTTGTGGAAAACAAGATGTCCGGGCTGAATTTTGATGATCGAGTCTTGTCCTCGGTTGTGATTCCTCCCAAGTTCAAAGTTCCTACTTTTGCTAAGTATGATGGCATGTCTTGCCCTAAGCTGCATTTGAAGTCCTATGTCCGTAAGATCAATCCCACAATGATGACGAGAAAGTTGTGGATGCACTATTTTCAAGAGAGTTTGTCGGAACTCGCTTGGAATGGTACTATCGACTAGAGAATGACCGTATCCGTACTTGGGTGACTTAGCGATGCTTTCTGAAGACGATGAGTACAATCTTGAATTGACACCCACTCGCATGCAACTACAAAGCATGTCTATGGGTCGTGACGAGAAGTTCAAAGAGTATGCTCGAAGTGGAGAGATCTAGCGAGTTCAACCACCCTTGTCCAATAGGGAGTTGGTTGATATGTTCATGGGGACAGCGACAGGCCCATTCTTCAATCATCGATTGGAAACTCTTCATGGATTCACCGAGCTGATTTTGACAGCGTATTGAAGTGGTATCAAGTGGAAAGATTCAGTAGAGTCATCTTCAAATCCGCAAAGAGATCTTTTGGTGGTAAGAAAGAAGCTAATCTTGTGTATGGTCGAAAAGCCGAGCCAAGACCGACCGTGCTCAATCTGGGGTTGTGATCTCCAATCCTACATCGGCACAACCTCGGTGAGACAACGCGGCGAGCAGCCGCGAGGCAGGTTACTAAGATCAACATGCCTTTGTCTCAAGCCTTGCAACACATGTTGAAAGCGAGTGATTACTTTGAGGATCCTCCTCAAAATGTCAACACTTCCTCTCCAGTACAATCCTAATGCTAAGTGTGCTTACCATTCCAATAGCCGTGACATAGCGATGATTGTTGGGCTCAAGAACAAGATTCAAGATATGATTGAAGCAAAGCGATTGAGTTTGACCCTCCTATCGAGACTCGAATGTGATCAACGCCTATGCCTAACCATGACAAGAGTTCCAATCTCACAGGTGTGATACTTATGTTTTCAACATAGATGACTTGACCATTCCTCGATGGATTAAGAAGAATTTCTACAAGCGGTGTCAATCCAGATGCCCGAGAATGTCGTTGGTGCCCATCCGCACGATGGTTGTGCTTGGTTGAGAAGACGTGTTCTGCATGATGGATAACCGTGAGATACTATTTACAAACCCTGTGCAAAGTGTGTGAAGAAATGTCTAAGTTGAATTGACAATGCGAACAATGTGCCATCATGTGTGGGATACCTTGGGGCAGCCAAGTGGAAAGTATGATTACATGGTGAAGTACTGTTCCTGAGAGCTACAAGATTCCTATTGAAGATGTTAAAGCAACTGGATGGGGTGACGATTTCCCAGAAGACTATGCTGATGTTAACACAATAAGGATTTCCTCTGCTGATTCCGTACCTAGAGTGGCACCTCTCATTATTACTTCTCCAAGACCAGTCCCATATTCCTCTGACAAAGCTATCCCTTGGAACTATGGAGCTGATGTTTACTATCATGGCGTCAAGCAAGACCCTCTGACCATTGAGGATCTTACTGTTGAAGCTACCATTCCTGACATTGACAATATCACCGGATCCAGTAAGGTGACCAGAACCGGAAGAGTATTCTCTCCAAATATCTCTCCTCCAAAAGACACTGCGACTCCAGCTCGCATTCCAACCATTCAATCCATTCCCCAAGCTAGAGGGAAAGAACCAGTGACTTATCCTGCTCAACCAGAATTACCAAAGGAAGTTACTGAAGATACCTCCAAACAAGAAATGGAGGAAATTCTAAAGATTATCAAGAAGAGTGACTACAATGTTGTGGAACAGTTGGGACAGACTCCGTCCAAGATATCCATGCTTGCTCTCTCTTGTGCTCCGAGGCTCATGCTAATGCCTTGGTGAAGTTTCGAAGAATGCTCACGTGCCGCAAGACACTACCACCACCAGTTTGAAGTTTGTATTGCTAGCCGGCTGCCAACAGCCTAGGCTTCTCGATCTTGATATGACTCTAAAGAAACACAACAAAGCCTTGCACATCTCTATTGAATGCAAGGGCACTACATTGTCTCATGTTTTAGTGGATACGGTTACGCCTCGAATATCCTTCCAAGGCGCTTTTGATCGACTTGATGTCGAAGGGTTGGTTTGAGACCCGTGACATTATTGTGAGAGCTTTTGATGGTTCTAGCTTAGCGAGATTGGAGAGCTCATTCTACTGTTAAATTCGGTTCCCGACTTTTGACTCCACTTTCTTTGTCATGGACATCCGTCCGACCTACTCTTACTACTTGGACGCCCTTGGATACATGGGGCTCATACCTACCTTGCATCGGCTAAAGTACCCGGTGAAAGGGAAGATTGTTACGGTATGTGGTGAAGAAGAGTATATGGTCATCATCTGATCATTCCGATACCTTGAGATGGAAGGAGAATTCTTGAAACTCCTTGTCAAGCTTTTGAAACAATACCCGAGTCATGCCTTGACTCTCCCATCCTCTGGTTACACAAGCTCCGCCTAGGATGGCCTCATTGAAAGATGCTCAAGCCGTTGAAGAAGGTAGTACTATTTGGGGTCACTCTCTAATCTTCCTTCAAATCCGACAAAGCGGTTTAGGCTTCACCATCAAGGGTCGAAGATGATACGCGAGCGTGCCGCCAACTTCCTTTCCGCATCGCCCAAAGTGGAATCCATGCTATAGAAGGCGGCGGCGACTTCGACATCGCAAGTGGATCTTCCCAACTCGGATCGTGGGCTCGGCAATTGGAAGGCGAAGGCGTCATACCAATCTCCTTTAGTCGGGTAATTGCTCTTGTTTTGTTTTGCTTTTCGTATTTCTTTATGTTTTGAACAATAAACTTTGAAAGCCTAGTGCCTTGCAGGGAATCATGGCTTGTTTTGAGGTTTATTATCTGTCGTTGCGTATTTTCATTCAATAAATTCGTTGGACTTTTGCATTCAATTGTTTGTTCTCTTTCTTTACTTTATCACCCCTTCAAAAGCTATGTGTTTCTTACACACCCACGTGATCACTCACGAATCTAGTTAATAACAACTATGCTATTGCTAAATATGACTTCGATAATCCGATCTACCAAGCCAAGACGAAAGTGAGGAAGATTGTGAAGTGCCAAGAGAACTTTCGATGCTCTGACAAGAAGAGCGAGTTATCTGACCACACGAAGAGCAAGTTGAGGTTGTGAATTTGAGTCTTGACGAAGGCAGAAAGAGATCAAGATAGGGCGGATCTTGAGAACAGTGTCAAAGAAAGGTTGATTCGGATGCTACGAGACTACATTGAGGTTTTGCTTGGTCATACGAAGACATGCGAGTTAGACATTGATATTGTGGTACACCTCTGAGCAAAGAAGGTTTTCTCGGTGAAGCAGAAGGTTCGTCGCGTCGTCCTAAGATGTCGAGAAAAATCAAAGCCGAAGTTATGAAGCAGTTCAATGCGGTTTCTTAGCATCACTTCTTATCCACGATGGGTTGCAAATGTGGTGCCCGTACCTAAGAAGGATGGCAATACGAATGTGTGTGGATTCTGGAGATGCGAATAGGCGAGTCCGAAAGACGATTTCCCACTTCCTCATATTGATGTTACGGTTGACAACACCGCTCAACATAAGGTTTTCTCCTTCATGGATGGTTTCTCCGGTTACAATCGGATCAAAATGGCTCCGAAGACATGGAAGACTACTGTTACATGGGGCACTTTCTGTTACAAGGTTATGCCATTCGGAATGAAGAATGCGGGTGCCACTTATTAGCGTGCTATGGTGACATTATTTCATGACATGATTCATCACGAGATAGAGGTCTATGTTGACGACATGATAGCTCGGTCACAAACTGAAGAAGAACATCTTGATCACTTGCAGAAACTGTTTGACAGGTTGAAGAAGTACAAACTAAGACTTAATCCTAACAAGTGCACCTTTGGAGTCAGATCCGGAAAACTCCTAGGGTTTGTTGTCAGCAGTAAAGGTATTGAAGTTGACCCCACCAAGGTTAAAGCTATTCAAGAGATGCCAGCTCCCCGCACCGAGAAGGAAGTCAGAGGTTTCTTGGGCCGACTAAACTACATTGCCAGATTCATTGCACATCTAACTGCTACTTGTGAGCCAATCTTCAAGTTATTAAAGAAAGATCAAGTAGTGGAATAGAATGACGATTGCCAGATCGTTTTTGACAAAATCAAGGAGTACCTTCAGAATCCTCCTATCCTGATGCCACCTGCCAAAGGAAGACCTCTTATCATGTACTTGCGGTGTTAGAGAATTCAATGGGGTGTGTGTTGGGCAACATGACGAGTCAGTCGAAAAGAGCATGCAATATACTACCTTAGCAAAAGTTTACCACGTGAAACAAGATACTCACGACTTGAGAAAACTTGCAACGCTTTGGCTTGGGCTGCTCGCCGACTAAGACAGTATATGTTGACTCACACTACCTTGTTGATTTCTAAGATGGATCCGATAAAATACATATTTGAGAAACCAACTCTTGGAAGAATAGCAAGATGGCAAATGATCTGACCGAATATGACATCCATTACACTTCTCGAGAAAGCAATCAAAGGAAGTGTAGTAGCCGATCATTTGGCTCATCAAGCCGTAGATGACTATCGGTCTATGCAGTTAATTTCTAGATGAAGATGTTTTACTAGTCAGATTGCGAAGAACTGTGCCCGCACGAAGGACCCGAACAAGGATCCCGATGGACCATGGTCTTTGATGGAGCCTCAAACGCACTTGGCAATGGCATTGGCGCCATCATTACATCCCTACAGGGACATACGCCTTTCACCGCCAGATTATGTTTCGTTGCACTAACAACATGGCGGTCTGAGCGTGCATCATGGGTCTTAAAGCTATTGACTTAAGAATCAAGTTCTTACAAGTGTATGGAGACTCACTTTAGTGATCACGGATAAAGGCGAGTGGGATACGAAACATCCGAATCTCATTCCGTATCGAGCATGTTGAGTTTGATCCCTACTTGAAGAGATTACTTTTGATCATATTCCACGAGAAGAGAATCGGTTGGCAGACGCATTGGCTACTATGTCGTCTATGTTCAAGGTTAGATGGGACAACGAGGCTCCCCAAATCATCATTGAGAAGTTCGACGAACCAGCGTATTGTTAAGAGCTTGACACAGAAGAGAAACCTTGGTACTATGACGTGAAGAGGTATCTTGAGACTCAGGAATATCCCGCAGGGGCATCGTCAATGATAAGAAGTTCATGAGAAGATTTGCGTCCAAATTCTTCCTCAGCAACGGCATCTTATACAAGCGCAACCACGACTTGTGCTTACTCCGTTGTGTAGATCAGAAAACGGCAATACGTATCATGGAAGAGTTACACGAAGGCACATTTGGTACCCATTCCAGAGGACACACCATGGCTAAGAGGATTTTGAGAACAGGTTACTATTGGTCCACCATGGAAGTTGATTGTCACCGTTACGCTCGATCTTGTCACAAATTCCAGATATATGCCGATAAAGTACACGTACCTCCAGTACCTCTGAACGTTTTAACCTCTCCTTGGCCTTTTGCAATGTGGGGCATTGACATGATTGGAGAAATTAAGCCCACAGCTTCCAATGGACATCGTTTCATCCTTGTGGCAATCGATTACTTTACCAAGTGGGTAGAAGCAGCCTCGTTCGCATCTGTTACTAAGAATGTCGTGGCTCGATTCATCAAGCATAACCTTATCTGTCGGTATGGCACTCCCGAAAGGATTATCACAGATAACGGTTCCAATCTCAACAACAAGATGATCACCGAACTCGCACGCAGATTCAAGATCAAGCATCACAACTCTTCTCCTTATCGGCCTAAGATGGCCGGGTGGAAGCCGCCAACAAGAACATTAAGAAGATTATCTGAGAAATGACTTACAAGGATTGGCATGAGATGTTACCATTTGCTCTTCATGGTTATCGCACCAACACGAACATCCATGAGCAACCCCTTCTCTCAGATACGGTATGGAAGCCGTCTTACCCATCGAGGTTCGAGATACCCTCAACCGAGTCCTCCAAGAGGCGAGAGTTAGACGAAGGCGATTGGGTCCGACTCGCCTTGACCGATTAATTTGATTGATGAGGCGACGTCCATCGCCATGGACGATTTATCGAGCGAATGATCGAGCATTTAACAAGAAGGTCAAGCACCGAGTCTACCAAGTCGGTGATCTAGTAGTCAAGCGCATCATTCTTCCACAAGGTGATCCGGGGAAAATGGACTCCCACCTATGAGGGACCATTTGTAGTCAAGGCAGTGTTTTCGGCGAGCTATGATACTTAGCACCATGGATGGTGAAGACTTCTCACACCTGTGAACGCAGACATAGTCAAAAATACTACGCATAAATAGACCCGCTGGTCGTCGACCTAGGCAAAAATAAGGAATCTGGCGAACCAAAGGTTCGGGCAAAAGTTAAGGATATACAAAACATGTACACCGGCAAGTCGAAAACACGAAAAGGCGGCTTGGGCAAAAAGGTATCGGTGGGCGAAAACCGAAAGGCGGTCTAGGCAAAAGTTAGGGATTCAAGCGTGCGACTATGTCTCTTCGGATCACACTTCTAGACTACTATCGCATTCAAGGTTCAAATGGCGAAGATCGGTCTACTCACTTTCTCTTGTGACAAGGAGATGAGATAGTTGAAATATATGAGTACTAGCATAGTTGGAACTTAACGAGATTGTTTCCGCATAGCTTTTTTTTACCTTTCTTGTGTATAAACTACTTGGCCATATGCCACCTTTCAAATAAGCAGCTTCTTTCTCTTTACAATTTGTTGTTGTTATTTGCAATAAGTCCAACGTTTGTTTTGAATGATTATATGCATTTGACAATAAGAATCTAATCACAAACATACGAAAAGTGAACATACAAAAGTACTTACTACAGGCTCCAGGAATTGAGATGTGAAAGTCACCAAAACATTCTCCCCGAGCATGATCCCCAGTATCACTCACAACACAACTTCCCAGTGAGCAAAGGGAATCCATGAGCCGTAATTCCACTCAACTAAGTAAAGTTACATCGGTCTCAGCGGTAACACCTCACCCCAGTCAAGGTATTTATCCCCGGATATCTCGATCTTTCCTTTTTCCCCAGCGGTATCGGACCCAAAACTTGGTCAGATAGTGCATCGGAGGAACCTACATCTTCATTCACCAGCCAGAGATTACAATGGGTTCCTGGATCTTCCAACCCGGCCTCCCGGTAATTACTCTCTAGCGAGATCTACACTCAGAATCCCCAGTAGAGCGCCTCCTAAATTTCCTCAACAGGATCTACATGCAAGGTCCCTAACGGATCGCCTCCCAGATTCTCCTCAGCAGAGTCTGTATATGAGATCTCCAACAACGAGCCTCTCAAATCTCTGCCTTCCTCAACAATATCTAGGCCCAGGACTTGGTCAGATAGTGCATCGGAGGAATCCAGGATATCTTTCCTTCAAAAGCGGGGTTCTCACCTACTCAGATCCCCAAACAGGAGTCAGAAATCCTCAAACAGAA
Organism: Vicia sativa; assembly: GCA_021764765.1. Taxonomy (NCBI): domain Eukaryota; kingdom Viridiplantae; phylum Streptophyta; class Magnoliopsida; order Fabales; family Fabaceae; genus Vicia; species Vicia sativa. The sequence goes on from CM038793.1 coordinate 76,209,683, forward strand.
CATCCGCATCTTCTTCAAGATGGATATGTTTTGAAATACCACAACATCTATCATTCATACATTACTCATAAAGTCATAATTCATGCATATGCCATTCATATACACTGTCATGCATCATATTTTGCATAAGACTAACGAATATTCTATCAAAGTTCCTCATGTTTTCCAAACAGTGTGATCCCGACGCAAACAGGTCGAGATTAAGCCCGAATCGACGGAAAACTATCCGAAAGACCGCCCTTGGTTGTCCTCCGACGATCGTCGAGATTAAGCCCGAATCGACGGAAAACTATCGAAAGACCGCTTGGTTGTCCTCCACGACTAGTCCAGATTAAGCCCCGAATCGGCGGAAAACTATCCGAAGATCGCCTCGGTTATCCTCCGATAACAGCAATGGATCAACACCGATGCACAACAGGAAGCTATCCACATTTTTGCCAACTATAACCTCCCTCAGAGTAATCAGCACGAAGAGTTATTCTGATTCCTTATTATTAACAGCAACCACAGAGTCTAGCGTACGACTCAGTTGCCCTGGATGGCATCTTAAGCCCATCTCCGATTACTTATCAACAGTGCTTCACTTTCAAAATGCTGCATATATGGTTAAAAATCAATGCAAACCAATAACTTCATTCAAAAAATGAACACGAAGCCTAACGTAGGACTCCCTCCAGATGGCATCTTAAGCCCATCTCCATGCTCCTTCCAGAAACGACTACAGAGCCTAGCGTACGGCTCACTCCCCAGCATCGATCTTTCCAGATGGCATCTTAAGCCCATCCCCGGCAATTCTTCTATCGACATTCTCGAGTCTAGTGTACGACTCATCCCCCAGCGAAGTATCCAAATGGCATCTGTAAGCCCATTCCCGCATCATCCACCAACAGCGAGTGCAAATTTTCAGGTGTACTCGAGTGTTCAATCATCTTCTACCTCCAGGTCACGAAAGGCACGCATGCCAATCTAACCCTTCGGTACAAGAAGATTGAACAGGGGCAGCTGTCATACCCCAAAATTTTCCCTCCATCTTCTCAAGAGATTTCATACATCTATACTCAAGGATTCCTCAAGAGTTGATCAGACAAACTCTCTCCTAGACAATCAACCCAAACTAGGGTTTGGTATTTCTTAGATCAAGATGGACTTCCAACATCTCCAATGGTCTTCATGCCTCCTCATATGTTTCAAAGATTCTCCATGTCAAGTTTCAAGCCTCACAAGTCAAGTTTCCTCAGACAATTGCTCAGATGGTTGAAAATCAGTTGTATTGGACAAAAACTCAACTGTGGTCAACATGCAGTCAAAACTTCTGATTTTTGGTCAACATCCTCATTTTGAAGTTACATTCATCATTTGATCAAGGGTTGATCATGATTCATCAAGAAAACTCAAGATTTGCTCAAAAGTCAAACTTTCTAAATTAGGGTTTCTAGGTGAAAAGTCAATCAACTTTGGTGATCATAACTTTCTCATACTTTCTCAGAAATTTTTCCACCACCTCTTGTTTTGAAGGAAATTAAATTCTCTACAACTTCATGTCTCACAAGAATGTCCAAAAAATGCTTCATTTGAGAGGTATGGCTCAAAACATTACAAGTCCTTTTCAAAGTCAACAAAAAGTCAACTTTTTGTTTTGAAGATATATTGAGTATGGAAACTCCAATTGAGATGAGACCAAAAAGGTTGGTTAGAGGACTCTTAGAGCTCTCTAAAAAGTCCAAGAACACTCAAAAATGTGGAAAATTGAGCAAGATACACTATTCAGAAGTTGGGCAATTTTGGACAATTGCACAAAAGGACATTTTGGTCAAAATGCAAAATTTTCCAAATGGGCCTAAAATCTTTTGATCCAAACTTGTTCATGACAATATTTTTGACCCATAAATGCTTGACCTTGGTGATTTTCTATTTTTATGATTTATATTTGAATTTTATAACATTTAATTAAAAAATAAATTATATAAAATATGAAAATTAAGTTTTTTTCAAAAGGAATGGATTTATATCTCTCTTAAACTCCAAGAAAGCCCAAGACTCTTGCCAAATTCGTGCTAGCCATGGCATTCATGAGAAAATCAATTTTTTTCAAATATTTGATTTGTTTTAAAGAGAAAATATTTGCACATTGATTATTCAATCTTTTTTCACTCTCTTTGCCATCCAAATTTTCTCTATAAATACCTAGCAAGTACACAAGCCAGCGACACGAAACCCTAGCTCAAGCCAAACCCTAGTTCTTGCAAATTTTTTTCAAGATTCTTGAAAAATCGAATTTCAAAAAGCAGCCACTCTCAGCCTTTTCCAACCATTCCATCGTGCTCAGAGGGTAGGTTTGAGTAAGAATGCATCATCACCATTGATCAAATCATCCAGAATCGATGCATATCCATCCCTACATATTCAATTTCTTTTGATTTTTGCATTTGATTGTCCTGCTTGTGTTAATCGTTTTTAATGGTTTGAATGTGTTCATGAGGTTCTACTGGATTGATCTGGGTCATCATTTTGGTGCTTGCACGTTAGAAATACGATTTGCCATTTTTAGGGTTCCTAAACGGAGAAGCTTCGAACCGGCCTGTATAGGCCAATTCAGTCAAAACTAATACCACTAATGGATTCAGGAGGTTTGATTTAGGTGGACAAGGTCTTCTTTTTCTTTGTATTCGCGTTATTTTGCGGTCGAGAATCTCCTCGCGGGGAGAGGCACGGAGCTAGGGCTCGGCGTCGTTGGCCGATTCGACCGGTTGACGACTGCGTGGTGCAATGGGTTGCGTTGATTCGTTCGTTCACAAGTGACGGGGCCCACATGCTGACTGCGCGTTGATTTTCAAATATCCAGGATGCGTCATCATTCTTATGATATTGTTTTCAGCTTTCTAAACATCAAACGCCACTTGTCCCAGTGGTTAAGACGCTTCCTATGCAAAGATGCCTCCCAGGGACACGAGTTCGAATCTCCCCAGGACCGGTTCTTTCTTTTTCTTTTACAAACTCAAACTTTTTTCAATTATTTTCCTATTTTCATATTTATTTAATATTTGCATTATTTTTAATTCTTTTCACATTTTTATTCTGCACTAAAAAATCATCAAAAATTAATTTTCTTTTTGCATTTATTTTCAGAAAACCTTTATTTAATTTATAAAATTAAAAAATACAATTTTGCATGCATATTTATTTTTATTCATATTTTTGCATTTAAATCACATTTTAATTAGTTTTTAATTATTAAATTGCATCCAAAAATCCCAAAAATTTATTTTAGCATATTTATATTATTTCCAGCATGTAGTAATTTTCTCATATAAAATTTTGCATTTTTTCTAACATTTTCTCTTATTTTGATTTCATCATGTTTTCCAATTTCTCATCGTTTCACAGGTTATTCCGCTTCAGACGTTTCTTTACCGTTTTCAGTTTATTTTTCAATAATGTAACTGTATATGGGATGTAATAGTTTAAAATTAGGTCTTTTATTTTCCGCATTTTAAATTATGTATCTGCCCCAAAGCCTTGTAATAGCGTAGGATTTACCTTTCCGCACCTTTACATTCCGCATTTTAATTTTCGCACCCTATCGATTGCTAGTAACTAGGCGTGTATGGCAAGATAATAATGAACTTAGCCCACTAATTTTCAAGATAAAATATCTGAAATCAACATACTTCTTTCACACACGCACCCCTTTGGGTAATTCTCTCTCGTTGCCTTTGCGAATCACAAATGGTCATGTCCCTCGAACGTAGAGGTATTCTAGCACCGTTGCCTTCAGAACAAATCATCATAGTCCCTTCGATACAAAGATCATAAGACCCACAATGTCGCCTCAGAATACATGATCTTGACCCTCGATTGTAAGCCTACGAAAATGATGATAGTCCCCGAATGCTGGGATACTTCCTACAAGTTGCCTTCGATGACCATCCGATGTCCTTCGAATGTCCGCTTACATCCAATGAGTGGAGCTACCTACTAACTAATGGTGCGGCTATTCTAAAGGAGCGTAGAAATGCAACGACCAATTAAAGTGGGTAAATAAAGTCTTTTAGTTACTTGCTCTAAACCAAATGCTTTTCACACCTCACACTTTTTCAAAGTTCAAACTCTTTTCAAAAGCGAAACATTTCCGAACACTTTGTATACACTCCTACATGAGTCATTACAAAGTCAAAGCGAAATGTCCTTTTCAAAACATTTTTGTCAAACACACGGCAATTTTTAAAAGGTGATCTAGAGCAACTAAGAGCCGTAGATAACTACGGATGGAAAGGGTGCTAATACCTTCCTTTTCATAACCATTCTCCCGAACTCAGAATTTAAAACGAAGGTCTTTTTCTGTACTTTTACCTTCCCTTAATTGGATAAAAATAAAAGTCGGTGGCGACTCTTGCTATCCGCACATTTGCGATACAAACACTAAAAAAGTCAGTTCACCGTATCACACCTTGCTTCAGACGAAGTAACGGAGAGAAAGCCTGGGTTCTTCCACTTAAATTCGAAATGAACCTTCTTAAAAAGTTAATTTTTCCTAGCAAAGATTGCAACTCCATTTTTGATGTAGGTGCTTTCGTTTCCATAATGGCTTTGGTCTTGTTTTGGTTGATTTCGATACCTTTCTTATGAACCACAAAACCAAGGAAATCTCCAGCCTGCACGAAAAAGGCACACTTAAGGGGGTTCATTTTTAAACCATGTTTTCTCATTCTTTCGAATGATTGGCTCATATGATGCAAATGAGTTTCTGCAGATACTGATTTGATGACTATATCATCAATGTACACCTGCATAAAAGTCTCAATGAAATCATGAAAGATCGAATTCATTGCCCTTTGATAAGTTGCTCCAGCATTTTTTAAACCAAAAGGCATCACTACCCATTCGTAGGTGCCTAAGGCGCCTGGACAACGAAATGCTGTCTTAGCAACATCTTCTTAAGCAATAAAGATGTGGTTATAGCCAGAGTATCCATCTAACATACTTAAATATTCGAATCCTGCAGCAGAATCTATTAACATTTCTGCCACGGGCATGGAATACTCATCTTTGGGGGTAGCAGTATTTAAATCCCTAAAATCTATGCAAATCCTCAGAGAGCCATTTTTCTTAATAACAGGTACTATATTTGCTAATCATTCGACATACCTTGTGGTCCTGATGAACCTACAGCGCAGCAACCTTTCAATTTCGGCTTTAATCTTTGTGAGAACTGCTGGTGCAAACCTTCTAGGGGTCTGCTTGATGGGCTTCTTGCCATCCTTGATTGGAAGTCTGTGTTCCACTAACTCCCTCTTTAAACCAGGAATTTCATCATAGTCCCACGCGAAACAATCTTTGTTTTTTCTAAGAACTTCGATCACTTTCTGCTTGAGGCTTGGATTGAGTTTTGTGCTCACGTAAGTTATTCTTTTTGTGTTTTCATCTCCCAAGTTCACCTCTTCGAGTGGATCCTGCGCTAACATTTTAGCACCTGAGTCTGTGGGGTCCTTCTCAAAGCCTAAGGGTTCTTTATCATAGATGGCATCTAGCCTTTGATCTATTTCAACTATTTCTTGTTCTTCAAAGGGTGAGCCTTTCGAGCCATCCCCACCTATTCTGTTTACTTCTGCAGCCATACTATTTACTTCAGCTTCTAAGGCCGCATTCCATTTGTTCTCAGCCATGTAGGCCGAAATCTTTTCGAAGAAGGAGGACTCAATCATGCGGGACTATCAATTCCCTGCGGCGTCTTTGTCTGATGCCTTGGACTTCTCCATCTCCCTTGATTATCCTTCTATCCTAATACGTTCCATCATGGCGAAGGGTCATGTAATAATGCGCGTTCCTGGTCTCATTGATCTCGTCGTTAGGAGTACAATGAGCAATCTTGGCTAAGTGTTTGTCATAGTTTCTTTTATCAACTAGGTTGACTGCTGTCATGAAATAGCTTTGATATGCTTCGATGTTCTCAACAATGCCATCCTCTCTCCATAATACTAACCTCTGATGCATCGACGAGGGGACTGCTCCAACACCATGGATCTATTCTCTGCCTAACAACAAGTTGTAGTTGGCTTTAGCTTCGATTACCATGAACATAGTGGGTCTGCAGCTTGACCCCACTGTTAAATCCACTTGGATCACCCCCAATGTCTGACCTACTTTACCTTCATAGTTCGATAATACCATATTGTGTGGTTTTATGTCAACATCCTGTATCCCTAAGTTCTTCAACATAAAATGAGGCATCAAGTTTACTGCAGCGCCTCCATCCACCAGGACTTTGTTTACGCCATGTTTAACAACTTTTTCTCGAATGGACAATGGCTTTAGGTTATTTTGCATGGCTGGTTCTGGGTGCTCGAAGAAGGCATTCTGCTCTTCGACAGCTCCATTATCCATCACGTAATAGCACACTGGCCTATGTTTCATCAGGTCTAGTGCATCATCCTCCTCGTGCTCTCCGACTTGATCTCTTGCCCAAATTCGCAAGGCAACACAGATACTACGTTGCAGTTGATGTTGAGTGAAGATTCCCCTTCTGATTCGAAATTATCAGTCAGCATATCTTCATCCTCCTCTGGACCTGGTGTGTATTCCTTCGATTCATTTTTCTTTGTTTCAGAGAAAAGTTTCCTGCTAACTGGAGGTTTGCCCCCAGGTTGGTTGTTTGGTGCAGGTTTGTTGGTACTTGATTCCTCTTTGTTCTTGCTCGAAGCCACTCCTTTGTTTAACATAGCTTCTCTCTCAGCTTTTCGAATTCTTTGTTGCCTGCGCCATTGTGATCTTGACATAGGGTTCTTTCCTTTGTAGTTTTCCAACCTTACCTCTTCCCTTTTCGCCATATTGAACTGCCTTCTGTACGCCATGGCATGGCGTGCATTTCGTTCATTGTTTCTCCACTTGTCCTTCCCCCGAAACTTGCCACTTATGCATTGGTACCTCAGCAGGAACTTTAAATGTTACCCTTCGAGCGCCTCTAGGATAAGGGTTGTCAGGCCTCCGTTGGGTGTGGTTGTTCTCGAAGCATTGGCCCATCTGACCAGTTTCTCTGTGGTTCCAACATGGGGCGAAAGGGACTGTTTCGAAGGTTTCTGCTACTTTCTGATCATATACTGTAGAACATCTTGGACACACTAGACATTTGGTTGCCCCCTTGTGACAACAAACTAGGAATCCTAAAAGACTTTCTCCAGCCTTAGGGTAGCATCTGAATAGTTGGTTATCCTGGCGCCAATTGATGCCTGTTCGTGCCCTTTGTTTTCTTTCGAAGTCTGCAGCAATTCTCTGATTACAAATGATGTTGCATCTGGGACATAACATCATTTCAGTATTCTCTTTGTGGCATAGCATAAGGTAGTCTTTGAGACTGGAATCCCTAGCATAACTGTCTTCCATCTTGTACTTTTCTTTCTCTAAGTACCTTTCCATTTCCTCCATTTCGGAACAAGGTTGCTCCATATTCACCATGTTAACATCCACATCTTCTCCTTTGATATTAGTATTTCCCCATCCTGTAGGTTTGATATCTTCAATTGGGGTCTTTGAGCTTTCTGGGGCGAAATACTTCACCATGTAATCGAACTTTCCGCTGGGTTCCCCCATGGTATCCCATATTTCTTTCTGAGGAAGAACTGGCAGTGTGATCTGTACTTTCTCCAACTTTCGCCTCAGGCCTTGATGCTTTGTGTCAAATTTTGTTTTGGTTCCCCGGCCTTGATGCTGGATCTCTTCGAGCGATAGCAGTCTGCTTGATTGAACTATTGTTCCTTATGGAAGTCCTCAGTAACCTCCTTTTCGACTTCAACTAACACGTAGTTTTCATCTTCAGTGTTTTTCTCTTCTGATGGAGTGTCATCTTCATTTGCTCCCACCATATTTATCTCTCAATGTATGCGAGTTCGAGTAATTGGTGTCGGAACATCTAAAGGGTCATCATCCACTTTCATCTTTGGCTTGTCAGCGAACCTTAATCTACCATCCTTGATTGCATTTTGAATCAGATCCCTGAAAAGAAAACATTGTGAGGTTTTGTGGCCTAAGAAACTGTGATACTTACAAAATCCTCTTTTCTTTCTTTGATCTAAAGGTGGTAATTTGACATTCGATGGCACAATTAGTTGGCCATCTTTGACAAGCAAATCAAAAATTTCATCATATTTCGTTACGTCGAAGGTATACACCTTCTTTGGGAACTTGTCACTTTTCTCATTTTCAACAATTTCTTTCCCTTTTGTGGGAACTAGTAGTTTACAAGAGTAAGGTGGAGCCTATTTTAATTCAGCGAGATCAATTTCGACCTCTTCGAATTCAGGATAATCTTCAGCTTCCTCAGTTTCGACATAGGAAACCCTTTCTTTTTTGTTACTTTTAAAAACCCTAGATTTCTCGGCCTTCAGTCTTTCGACTTGTCGAACCCTGTCTGCTAATTGGGCCATATCCCTCAAGTATTGTGTATCTAATTTCTTTCGAATGGAGTAGTCTAGGCCACCAGCAGCCATTTCGACTAACTCATGTTCAGGAACTACTGTGAAACATCTAGATTTCAAAAGTCTGAACCTATTCAGATGATCATCTATGGGTTCAATAAACTTCCTCTTGACACTGGCTAGCTCTTTCAAACTTATTTTAGATTGTCCCATGTAGAATTATTCATGGAATAATATCTCCAAAAGGGTCCAAGTATCTATGGATCCAGGAGGCAATGTGGTGAACCATGTGAAAGAATTCTTAGTTAGGGAACTTGGGAAATATTTAATCCTAAGGTTCTCATTATTTGCTATGTCTCTTGCTTCGGTCAGATACCTGGCTATGTGTTCGACTGTTGACTCATTGGTGTCTCCAGCAAACTTTGTAAATTTAGGGACCTTATATCCCCTTGGTAAATCAGTGTGCATCACATAATCTGCTATGGGAGAGGAATAGTTTGGCCTTCTAATTCCTGTATTGAGACCGTTTTGAGCCATAATCCTTTCTATCATGGTGGTTAAATTATTTTTTTTCCAAAATGTTGTCGTTTCGAATTCTATGAATGACTTCATAAGCATCATGATGTCGACCCACCATGACAACTCCTCTAGGTTGTTCTTCTCGAAACACTGGGACTTCTAACCTTTCGACCCTTGCCCCTGGTTCTATAACTCCCCTTTGTGGTTCCTCTCGAATCACTGGGGCATCTTGTCTTTGTGCCCTTGCCCCTGGTTCTATAACTCTCCTTTGTGGTTCCTCTCGAATCACTGGGGCATCTTGTCTTTGTGCCCTTGCCCCCAAATTAACCCCCTCTCTGGCTGGTCTATAGAGTGGGTCATCAGCAATTTGTTCTATGATGGGTATGTTTGCTCGAAGCAATGCCTGATTCTGCCTACGCCTTTCTGGCGGAGCGAAAAAATCTTCTATTCGACTCATGTTGTCCGCGTTTTCTCTATTGGTTACAATTACATTTTGTACTATTGGGGCAAAGATTTCTTGCATAGTCTACGCTAACACTCCTATCATATTATGGTTACTATCATCCATTAATTGTCTAAAGGCCATCTGATTTTCTGTGGTTAAGATAGGCAGTGTATTATAACCTACTGAACCTTGGGTATTTGTCATAAATTGGTTGGCCCCAGATCCGGACCAAAATTGTGGTGATGAATTTGATGTGGAAGTGTGCAAACCCGCCATAAAGGATGTTGGCATCCCATAAGAAGGATTTCTAGGTCTATTGCCATCGAAACTAGGTGGTCTAGTTGGTGGTGGGGTGGCGAAATGGGTTTGTGTCCCCGATGGTGGGACAGATCCCCCAGGATAAACAGTGGTCCCTATATTTCCTAGGATCGAACTATTGGTTGTCATGCCACTTGCTCCATTCGTGGCCACACCACTGGTAGAGGATGCAACAGACTGTGCGTTCGAAGGGATCGCGTTAGACGTCCCCGTCGAAACAGACGTATTGGTGCCTGTTCCATGTGGGGCATTTTGTTCCCCTTGTTGATTGCTTGGATTAGACATCCTGTTATTACATTTTCTTCTGGGTAAGGGTTGGTTATTATTGGTTATTTTACCACTTCTAAGGTTCATATAACAGCAAACTTGATACTCAGAAAAGAACTTTACACAGTGAGATTATATCCTAAAAATCTTCACTTTCAATTTTCTTAACGACCAATGAGGGTCCCACTGGGCGTACCAATTTGTTTACAGTGATTTCTGGTAAACAATCGCTAGTCTTCCAAACTATCGAATAAACTTAATTACTGTTATTCAATCTCTTTGGTAACTTGCAGGATCGACTAGATTGATCCTATGGGACATAGTCGTTTGGCCAAGTCTAATTGTAAAACTGATATTCATATTTAGGACTTCTAATTAAAGTGTTTTTAAAGACATCCAATCCACTTCGATTACTACACTAAATGATTCGAAGGATAATTTTTATATGATATAAGGAATGTTCATCAGAAAAGTAAAAAGACTTTAGATTGGGTAAATGGCAGGATTAAGTAAGTGAATGTAAAAACTGCTGAATGTTTAAAGATTCGAACATAAGAAAAAACGTTTAAATGCAGAAAGAAATAAATGACTCTGAATGTAAAAGCTTTAATGTAAAGGCATGAACGTAAGAATGTTTGAAGCACAGATTTAAATGGAAATGAAAGACAAACTGGAAAATATAAAGAGTTTTCATTGAATTGTAAATGTTGGTGTTATCATACGTACATCTTTCGAGCATTCGTTTCCCTATCCATGCGGTATTTTGAATGTTTACTGAATTTGTACAACAGATATGACACACGAAATCCTAACACTAAGACTTCTATTTATACTATTTCGACCATAACGACCTTGCTATCAGAATCTGCCACGTTTGAAGCATGCAGAGCGTTACTTCCCTCTAGCCTCCACGCGTCTTCGAATGCTCCAGCGCTTATGTATTTGAATTTCCAATATCCCGCTCACGTTTGAATTTCAAACGCCTTGGAACCTTTGCTTCGAATTCGTTTCAAAGGTTACTTTCAAAAACAACCTTCACAGATATAATCTCATCACTATTTCGAAATTTCTTTAAATGTACACTTCAGAACTATCATTCGAAATCTTGAACTTAATATTTCCATTCGAAAAACAGTCTCTTCCATTCCAAACCATAAAACTTGCTTTATTCCAACAAAGCCCAATCATTTCATTTCGAATCACAATATCAAAATCTTCAGCCAACACCAGGTAAACCACCATCAACCATGCCATGCAGGTTGCATTTTTTGAGAGATGGCACTACGAAACTTCATTTTTCCACCTTCCTATTGGTGAAATGACTATTTTATTAGATGTTGTAGCTTGCCTCTTACACCTTCCCATCAGAGGAAGATTGCTTGATCATTCTAAGATCACCAGGGCCGAGGTAGTGGATATAATGGTAGTTTATTTGGACAGTGTAGAAGCACCAGAGGTGTACATGCAAAGTTTTGTTAGTTGGCGGATTTGTATGGCAAAAATTTGAAGATAGATGAAGACCTAGAAGCTGATGATATTTGGGTTGGCTACCGCATGGTGTATTCCATGAGGTGCTTCTTCATGTTCTTTGTTGACACTTTTCCTATTCTTGGTTGGCATGTCCATAATTTTGGAAAAAAGTGTAAACTACGTGGATGTTGCTTACCTCAAATATTTCATCAACTTGGATTTCATTCACGGGTGGAATTGGGGGGAAACATGATTGGTTTATCTATACTCTAATCTGAGCGGATGCTATAAATAACTGACAAAAAAAATAACAGGCTCATGCACATTGCTTACAGTAATTTCCAAATCCCTCTATTAAGTTACAAACAATTTTTTTTTCACATTTGTTACTAATATTTTTTTTCTTATTCGTTTTCATGGATGGATCCTTTCTCACTATCACATCATTCACAGATTTTTACTTGACCTATTGTATACTGAAGATTATTCAGTTGCTTGTTGGTTTACCCTAACAGAGGGAATGATGTTATTTTGTCGTTCCGTGTGTATATTGACCAGACTCGGCATGTTGTCGGTGTCTGGATACCTTACGCTTCTCATTGGGACAAAATTCCATTCGACCATATTTCATATACATGTATTTTTCCGAGCGGTGCATGTGACATTTTGGTTACATGCAGATCATTCTTAAAAACCCCGTTAATATTTAATGTGTTATTTTCATATCATATACTCTTAGCCATTCCACGATATACTCTTAGCCATATTATTCAAATCATTCCACACCACTTAATATTTAATGTGTTATTTTCAAAATTTTGAATTCATTATAACTATTTATTCATTAATCCATCTTTCATTACTCTTCACCTTTAAATTTATTCATTTCTATATTACACACATTTGTTTTATGGAAAGTTACAATTGCTATTCCTCTGTTTAAATTAGACATTTGCATACATTATTCTACTTAATAAATGGAAAGATATATATCCAGTTTTTTGAGATGTATTTTTTTTTTATAATTTCTTTTCAAACAATACATTTTCTTCTTCTTTACTTTGCGATGATAGTGGCCTTGTTTTCCGATAAAGAACTATCTTTTTTCTATTACTATTCTAATACATTTTTTTGTTACATATTTGTAGAACTAATATCAATGTTTCTTTTTTAAATACAAGGTTAAAAACTGTATTCAAATATTCATTTACTTTATTATTATCTTTAGTATCTACTCATCTTATTAATATCTACAATTGTGTCAAATTGTTGTCCATAAAATTATTTTAGAATTATAGATTGCTACACATTATAGTTAGATTAGATATATTATATATAATGTGTAAGGATGAAAATAAAAAGCTTTATTCATAAACTTTATATTTAATTTTGTTTTTGTATTAATATTCAATAAAGTAATTTTTTATTTATTTATAATTGACACATAGGTTTTTATATATCTTTGATGTTACATTAAACAATTATATTCAATTATATTATTTGAAGATAAATTTATATGTCACCATTTTAGAGTAATTATAGATAGTATAAAAGAAAAAGTAGTTTTTGAAGATAAGTTCACATGAATCGTTGATGAAGCAATCTGTCACTCAGTTACAAAATGGTGATAGAAATGATTTTATAAATTTTTTAACTGGTTTTATTTCTAATTTCACTATATTTTTATTTCATTTTAAGTGTTTTTTCTTCTAATTTCACTATATTTTAGTAAGATTTAATAAAGTATTAGGAAGAACCGCTAAAATGATCAATCGAAGCCAAAATCATCCTAATTTAATAAATTTACGAAATTTTACTATGGAAACTACAATGAAAAATGAGGAGATGAATTACACACACAAAATAACACAAAAGAAAAAATTATACGTGTGTGAAAAATATTTGTCGCACCGGATAGGAAGAAAGACACAATTTAGAGGATGAAAATAATAAATCAACACTGAAAAGTAGTGACACACCTAACATAACACGTCACTAAATTATAAAATTGCAGTATGCCACTAAGGCAATGCGAGATAATTTTGTGAAAATATAAATTTTTCTAAAAATGGTGAAACTTGAAATCACGAAGGTTCTCAATTTTATAATTAAAGAGACATATCATAACTCGTTTGTAAATGATAATTTTACATTGAAGGTTGGTAAGTGATGATAGAGAATAAAGTTTGTGTTGAGCGATGAACGTGAGATGTTTCTTTTTCTGCCTTTTTTTCCCCTGCGTTTTCGTTGGTCTCCTCCTTTCCTTATAACCACCAAACCCTAATCTTATCCTCTAAATTAGGTATCAAAGAATGACAAAAAAAACCTATTAGATATTTTATGATATTTTCTAATAAATATGAATAATAATAATAATAATAAATAAAATATATTTTTCTATATACAACTTTTATAATAATAATTTTAAAACTAAGTTAATAGTTATTAAAAAAATTGGGACCCAAAAATGCGAAATACACAATAAAAATGCAAAGATGCGAACAAATATTAAATATGATATAAATAAAATGTATGCGAAAATGTAGGGTAAAATTTGGGGTACAACAGCTGCCCCTATTTAAATATCTTCAACCAGATGATATGAAGATGATTGGACTTCATATAATCGTAGTGTGAGATAGTTAAATATTAAAGAACCTGGAATTTTACCCTGAGATGCAATGAGTATTTTGTGAATGAAATATGACGAAAATGTGATGAATGCAATACTTTTTTTTGACATATTTTTTAGAATGATGTATGATACGAGACAAACTCTGCGGGGGAAAACATCAAAGATATTTAGCAAAGCAATGGATGATCTTTGGAAAAAGAATCAAGCATATTCAGAAATGCATTGAATATACGAGAAACAAAACATCAGAAAAATTCAGAAGGGCATTGAATGAACTCTAGAACACATCATCAAAGTCATTCAGAAAAACATTGAATGAACTTCGGAAAAAAGAATCGAGCATATTCAGAAATGCATTGAATATACGAGAAACAAAACATCAGAGACAATCAGAAGGGCATTGAACAAACTCTGGAACACATCATCAAAGACATTCAGAAAAACATTGAATGAACTTCGAAAAAAATGAATCAAGCATATTCAGAAATGCATTGAATATACGAGAAACAAAACATCAGAGACATTTAGAAGGGCATTGAACGAACTCTGGAAATTTCATCCAAAAGAGAAATGGATGGAGATGGATCAAAACTCTGGGAACATCGGAGACATTTAGAAAATCATTAGATGGAAGAAAACAGGAACATCCAAAAGAACATTGAATGCAAAAGGGACCTACAACTCGGAAATACGACAGAGACATCTAGAAAAACAATGGATGAAAGCAATGATCCTGAAGGTACACCAAAACATTCAGAAGATCTTTGAATGTACAGGAAAAACTCTCTGGAAAAGACAATCAAATATATCCAAATCTGAAGCTACATCAGAGTCATCCAGCAATGGCAATGGGCGGAAAAGAAAGAGATAGACTAACAGACATCTATTTTGGTAGGTACCAAGTAAGTTGGACTTTGACCGCAAGGTAAGATATTGACTGTAACATGACCTCAGGAAATGAAAATGAGGATAAAACACTCTTGATATGAAATGATATTGAATTTTGTGATGCATGACATATGAATTATCTATGCATGTAGTATGTAATGCAGAAGTTTGTGACAACGGAGATTGAATCTTTTGTGGAGGTAAGATGAGAACTTTGATTCCTCAACACGGAGAACACTGCCAACTCTGCTTGGAGAGAAGACGTCTTGAGAAACACTTTTGACACACTTGTAAGTTGTATCAAAATAATGATCCTTGGAGGAAGGACTGAAGCGCTGCTTGGGGATTTCCATGGATTGGATGATTGTTGAAGATAAACTGATCATGGCTTCAGTTCTTAAAATAACTTAGGGAAAGGAGTGCCCCAGTGTAAGTCTTGAAAAAGATCTTCTGATTATAACAATTCTGAGAGTGACTTGCACTGAGCAACAAATCTTGAACTGATTCACAAATGGATCTGAAAGATACTTTCCCCTGATTAGAATCACTGACCAAGTTTCTCAACAGTTTGGACTTCATTGATGAGGAAAGCTTGTTTGCAAGTAAAAATTGTTTATTTAAACATGGTAAAATTTAATGCAAAGTTCATGCAAAAATTTTGAAATCAAAAATCTTTTTCAGAATGATATTATTAGTGTATAGGAAATGAATCACTGGTTAAAACACAACGGTTTAAAAATTTAAAAGTGAAAGAGAAGACAAAGTTATGGATAGACCAATACAATTGATTTGCAAAATATCTTAGGAGTCATATTACGCAACCTTGTTGTAGCATGCTTTCAAAATAAATCTGGCTTCAATTAGGTCTTTTGAGGGTTGTAACGTGGTTTGGTTCACGGTTTAAGAAACAAAGGATAAAGGCTCAAAATTTATTTGTACCCAACCCGATCTTCGTAATGTTCTTCAGTCCTACGCCTAGTTAACTCAGATTGCGCATTCAGGTTCCAAGCGAATTTGATTATACACTGATGGTGATGATGGCTCAGAAGCTGATAGATTCTTGAGATGTCAATCACTTCTTCTTGAAACATTTGTTGTTTGAGGAATTTTGTCAAATCTTGATTGAATTTGTCATCCCTAACTTTTTCCTGAACTGTTCCGTTTAAGATTACGGTCAGCAGGATGCCCCTGTTTGTTGCCTAAGTTAACTTTTAGTTTTAACTCAGCGACTTTTCTTTTGATATAAATTTATTGGAAAGATAGTGACTTCTCGACTTTCATGATTATGGAGAACCATCATCATCTCTCTATGACTTGGAGGACATGTTCGCCACTTCTTGATGTGTGCAAAGGAAACTTGATTGAATACAATCTTTATTGAAAGGCATCTTGAATAAATGCACAACCGAATTAAACTGAGAATTACCCTGCCCCAGGTTAAAATTTTGAATTTTTTGTATAGAAAGAGACTCCAACATCTAGGCTAGAAGGGGTTGATAAAGGTTTAACTTCCTTATATCTCCGGTGTTTGGGGAATTGAAACAATGCCTGTATATCATCAGCAAAGTTTTATTCGAAAGCATACCAACAACAGGGAAAATATATATTTTTGAAAGCGATAAATGTAGATGGTTTGAATCAAAATAGTGAAATGATCATTTCATTGACATGGAAATACAAAAAAGATTTGAAAGCAACAATTTAACATAAACAAAAGGAAAATGCAAATTGGAAAGAAACATGGCCTAGTGACTAATCAATTACAAGGATGAGCTGTCCTGTCTGAAACACTGGCTTTAGGAGGTAACTTGAAATACTCCGGCCCATCTTCAACCACTTTGTCCTGGCAATATATTGTTGATAACATTTGGTGGAGGATCTCCAAAATTTATCTCCTGTCTTCTGATTAGCTCTCGAACTCTATCCTTCAGTGGGTAACAATTTTCCAACCATGGCCGACAGCTCCTTGATGGAACTCGCAATAAAGATCAAACCTGAATCTAGTTGGGAGAGGATTTGAAGGAGTCAAAGGCCTAGTTGTGATTAGACCTAGTTCAACCAACTGAGGATACAATGCAATGTAAGTCATTGGAATAGGGTCAAACTGAGTCCTATTCCTTGCATTGCGGTTTTGATTTTGTTCACCAGCTTGGAATTGAGGAATCCGAATTGGTTGAGCCTTGACTGCAGGAGTGACAACATATACTTGTGGTTGGTCATAGTACTGAGGCCTACATCAAGGTCCTCTTCCTTCGATTAGGACAACATTAGTTTCAACTTCTTTCTTCTTCTTGAAGTTTCCAAAAGGTTTCTTTGGCCAATAGTCACCAGATTTGTGAATTGAGAAGACACGCTACCAATCATCTTCTTCCAATAGAAAGGAGACAAAGTATCCATAAACAAACCAGTGAGATCTTTCTCAAATAGAGGTGGTTCAACTTGTGAGGCCAGCTCTCTCCAACGTTGAGCGTACTCCTTAAAATATTCTTTATCATTCTGAGACATATTTTGCAATTGATGACGATCAGGAGCCATGTCGAGATTGTAGTGGTATTGTTTCATGAAAGCATCAATCAGGTCTTGGAAGCATTGGATACAGCCTTTCTCAAGTCCCATATACCATTTAAGTGAAGCTCCACTCAAGCTGTCTTGGAAACAATGGATAAGAAGTTTTTCATTCCTTGTATAAGCAGACATTTTCCTGAAGTACATCACCAAGTTACTTTTTGGATAGGTGTGCCCCTTGTATTTCTCAAAATCAGGAGTTTTGAACTTATGAGGCATAACCAAATCAGAAACCAGACACATGTTCTCTGTAGCAATACCAAAGACATCATTACCTTCCATAGCTCTCATCCTTCTTTTTAGATTCTGATACTGTTCGCGGACTTCTTTAAGTTCACCAAAATTTCCTTGACTCACACTTTGGGGAACGTCAGTACGGTAATCAAAGAGAGGATTCCTATAAGCAGCTTGTGTAACAGGTTGATGCATGAAAGGTTGATGAGCAACATTATGAACAATGGGTTAGGGCTCAGTGAAGACTGGAGCCTGGAAAACTGGTCGGGAAGACTCGTCAACCATTGGAGTAGTTGCAACAGGTGGAACGTAATTATGAGGTAACCCAAATTTTGGCCAAGTAGTAACTGGCATCTGAGAATATTGAGGATCAACAACAACAGCTGAGACTTCATAAATTATGGTCCTTTGAAGCGGCTCGCCTCTGGCGATCAAAACTTGCATCATTTCGGTAAGTTTAGTCATGCCTGACTTCAACTCATCAATTTCTACTCAGACTTCTGCATTGTGTTGCTCTTGGTATTCCATTCTTCTCTCGACGTTGGCTCTAGTTCCGTACTTGTGTCGAGGAATCAGCTTGACAGTAAATCAACAACTGAAGATAGAGATAGACGAAATGAGTCTTTTAGCAACTTGAATATATGCATGAAATATGTAGATGATGCACTGAAATGTAATGTCATTAATGCGAAAGATGTAATGAAATGCAATGTCACATATACAAATGGAATACAACATAATGATAGTACAAAGACATGAACCATGGATGATACGGATAATTAGAACAACTTATTTATGTGGGCTCCTACGATAGGATGACTCTAAGCTTTCTACCCAAGTATTCCCCACATGACGGTTCTAAGGTCTTCTGCTAAGTGTTTCTCGGAGTCTCAAATCCCCTTTTAACAAATACTATCATCACGTGAGAGGCCTACATGGTAATAGTATTTGCAAAAGTATACCCCAAGAAATGACTCTTAATGGGATACTCAAAATCTTTTGAGCGGGCGGTCCAGGTTTCGGATATCCTAAAATACTTAAAGTTATAGGTCATTGTCCAAAATTTGATGTCCTGCACTATCATGTGGGGCGACAACCTCCTTGAAACAATCAACTCTAAGCCAGAGTCTTTGCTTCGGTCCACAAGTCATTAGAGTCATGGGGACCTAGGCTACGCAACCCCTCTATCCTAAATGTTTCCTAGAAGCCTGGGTATTGGGCTTATCTATGTATCAATAATCCCATCAAGAATTCCCACACAATGGATGTATACAGATGATAATTGAAACATAAACATAAGATAAAGTACAAAGAAGAAAGTAAGCTAAACACAAAACCACACAATGAACTAAACTAGGGTTGACGCTTGAGAAACCTGTCCACAGTGAAGTCACCAAACTATCGACGCCTATCGAAAAAATTATTAATTAATTCGATATCGAAACAATGAAGTCGCCAGTGAGATTTATTTATTCCAAAAGGGAAAAAGGGGAAATATCGAATAAAACCCACAAGAAAAGAATAAGACGGTCTACGAGACCAAGAGATGCAGGTTCGGGAGTCAGTTATGCAAGGGGAAGGTATTAACACCCCTCACATCCATCGTACTCGATGGTACCCATTTAGTTCAAAGTGTGTTTGTGTGCTAATGTGAAAATTTATGATCTTCTAAGGTAGAAAGGAGAAAGAAAGAGATGAAAAATGTTTTTAATATTTTTGCTCGCCTTTAGTCGTAAGACTTAGTGCCTACGTACTCCCTCATGCAATGGAAAAGTCAGAGCACCGTAGTTCGGCTAGAAAATAATTGTTTATTGATTGATTTTAAATGAAGAGACAAGTCAACATTTTTAAAGGAGAAGACTCATCTAAACGTCCACAAGGTGTGATAAAGAATAAAGGACTATGCACCAACATGAGGGAGGGTTTGAGAACACCTCTAGTACTCAAGTGGAGAAGTCGAAAACCATGGGGATAGAGGAAGAACATCTCAATTATAAATGAATCATGTCTAATCTTGAAAAAGGTTTTAAAAGTAAAAGGTGCTCAGACGCACAAAAAGGTTTAAATGAGTTAAGATTGATTGAGTGGGTGAAAAGTACTGAAACATTAGGCTAACATCTAATGATTCAAATACTAGAAACTGGACGAGTGAGCTCATCTAGTCGTCTATCATCCCAAAACTTTATTATTATGAAATTAGTGAAGTGAAACGAGGTTCATGTTTATTAAGTGTTTCGAGTGAATAAAAGTATTTAGCTTATTGGGCTATCATCCAACAATCTAAAGACTTTAAATTCGATTGAACCATCGGGCTATCGTCCAATAATTTAATCAAATGTCACTCCACTATTTTTGACATGGATAGAAGTTTTTAGCTTATTGGGCTATCATCCAACAATCTAAAGACTTCAAGTTTGTTTAAACCATTAGGCTATCATCTAACAATTTAAACAAACATCATCCAAATTTATTGTGAAAACAATTTTGAAAACAACTCGACGTTGGATCGAGGTTTGAGAAGAAGACTTGACATTGGATCAAGTTTTATTGAAAGCGTTTTAAATGCTTAGTAAATGGAGAAAGAATGAACCAGGTTATGATTAATCAAGCCATGAAACTTGATCGATCTCGAGAGAATAGCCAAGCCTACCCTCTACTATGAAACCCTTATTAAAATGAGAAAACTTGGTATGTGGACTAAGGCGCGAGAGATAGAGAGAAACGACTAATTGTGAGTAACAATAATATAGCCAATAAAATCGATAAAGCCCATACAAGGTGGCCAACACAAGCATAAAGCGATTAAAATACAAGTGTACTAGCAAAGTGGGCTAGTCTATTAAAACGAACAATTGGAACAATTAATCGAAATAGGCTCACTGTAGGAAGGCCCAGGATCAAGCGCGCATGTGTGCATGTGTGGTCATCGCACCGCTTCTAAGCTTTGTCGACTTACGGGTTTAAAATGATTCACAATTATTAATTAAAAAAATGATTTTTTTTGGTTTGTGTAAGTGACAATTAAATTAAAATAAAATAAATGTGAACTAAATAATTATTACAAGCCTTTTGGGGAGAGGGGTACATCAATTACAAATGGGGATTAAATGATAAAACAATAAATTATTTACAACGCAACAAGGGAGCAGGATACAGCTTTCGAATGGGGATGAAAATAAATTAAAGAGAAAATGATAGATTAATTACATTACAACGGGATACAAACAAAACCAATGTGGAGAAGCAAGTATCGATTATTGACCATTGCATTTTATTGGATTAATTAGAATAGATCATAGAAATTAATTCTAAGAAGTCAAGCAATATATTTGTGCTCATACACATTTGAAAGTCAAATCGAATTCCAATTTCGAAATCGCAACACAAGGAGGATCATTATAATATAACTTATTTATTTACAAATGAATATAGTAAAGTATATAAAATAAATAATAATATGTACATAATTATATATTTACATTTCTAAATATAATAATAAAAAATATTAAGTATTTATATATATTTACAAAATTAAAAAATACATTACTAAATATTATATTTAAATAGTAACATGAATATTAAAATGCTAATGAGAAAGTGTAGATGCGCTAATTAAAAATGGATGCTTGAACAATCCTTAATATCTTAACAAATAACAAATTCGTTAGTAGCATAAATGTGGGATACAAAATAAAATGAAAAGAAATTGCAATAAATTGGAAGATGGTTAGTAAGCAAGGTATAAAATTTGAAATGAAATTAGCATGGATGTACATGAACAAATTGAAGAACTAAACAACTGGTTATTCAAATATTTCAATTCATAAATGAAACCATTAACCAAAGAAACTCAAACTATAATTCAATTCAAGTTTGAAACATAAAACTAATTACGAAGTAAGTTATAATCGTAGAAACTAAAAACCGGGCAGCAACTATTTATACTTAATAACACCCAATAAAATCATCTCCAAAAGTATTCAATGCACATGAAAAGTAAAAAGAAATCATAACCGAATTTTGACATTGTTTGAATTCAAAACAAATTAACTTTCTCGCACAATTTCATGTGAAAGAAAAGAATAACATAATACCTCCCTAGTTTCTCGGTTAGTTTCTACTCGAACAAATGCGGAAACAACATCATTTTCATTGAAACCAAACCAATATCGCTTCACTCACAATTCCAATTAAAACGTGAATAACACGATAACATGGTGTCCTTACAAGTTTCTCGGTTAGAATTACACGCGAGTAACACGGTCAATCATAAAACCATCATCGAAACTACCCTCGATTATCATTCAAACACAAACTACAATCGAAATTTAAACGAGAATAAGATGATGTCCCAATAGTTTCTTGGGTAGTTTCTACTCGAATAAACACGGAAACAATGAACCTTCATCGAAACTAAACAAATATCGTTTTACTCATAAACTTCAATCGAAATGAGAACAACACAATATCATGACGTCCCAATGGTTTCTCGGTTAGATTGCACGCAATTAAACGCGACATCATCGTTACCTTCATCGAAACTACACAATTATCATAACCAATCGAAATTAAAACATAACAAAGAAATGTTAACTCTATCAACCTATTCCAACTTAAATTTGAACTACTGGAAAAACGCGATCAGCACAAAATCGAGTCCTTAATACAAATTAAATTACCACCATTTTAACCCTAGGTTTATCATTCCAAACCAAAATTTCCTGAATTTTAACAGTAGCAAAGAAAACTAATTCAAACCAGCATCATAATAATATTCAGTATCACAATATCAATCAACAAACAATTAGATATCACAATTCTTTTCGGAATCTACATAAAGGTCATGACAGTATAATTATTACAAGCGAAAGGGCATAGAAAGTTACCGAAAGTGTCGAAACTAATTTGAAGTTGAACAGAAGTTACTGCGCTTGCCGAAAATGTTGAGTTGCAGAATCAAAACCTTATTGGAGAAGTGGCTCTGTGAGTTGATGAAGACGTGTTACGGCGAGATATAGTAGATGAGGTTCTAATGAGGTTGAAGTGGATGGAGGTAGGGAGAATCAGCGATGAGGGAAAGGATGATGGAAAGATTGATGAGAGGTGATGCGATTGAGAGGTTATGAAGAAGGATTTAGCGAAGCTGGACGTTCTGTGAGTTACGGTGAAGGTTGTTGGAGGTTGAGGTTGGAGATTGGAGAAAGTAAAGGGACGACGGCGGGCAAGGTTAGTTTGGAGCGAGGAAGATGAATGAAGGAAGGATGAGTTAACGGACGATGGTGATGATGGTGAGACGAGAGGTGGTTGTAAATTATGAGGCGAAGGGTTGAGAACAAAGGGAGTGACGAGAGGATGGGACAGCGAGAACGAAAGTTGTGTACGGTGGTGATGGGGCGGATGTAAGAGGAAAGGTAAGATAACGAGGGTGAACGACGTGAGGATATGGGAAGGTGGCGGTGAGTAAGAAGGTAGCTGATAGGAGGTTGGAGTATGGCGGATATGTATGGAGGAAGAAGGTGAGATGGGGTGATGAAGGGTGGTTTGAAGGTTGGTAAGTGATAATGGAGAATGAAGTTTGTGTTGAGCGATGAAGGTGAGATGTTTCTTTTTCTGCCTCTTTTTTTTCTACGTTTTCGTTGGTCTCCTCCTCTCCTTATAACCACCAAACCCCAATCTTTTCCTCTAAATTAGGTATCAAAGAATGACAAAAAAACCCTAATTAGATATTTTAAGATATTTTCTAATAAATCAGAATAATAATAATAAATAAAATATATTTTTCTATATACAACTTTTATAATAATAATTTTAAAACTAAGTTAATAGTTATTAAAAAAATAAATAATATTTTTTTGATATATTTTTAAATGAACGAGATAAAATAAAACGACAAAAAAATTAATTTTCAAATAAATTCTAAAGACAAAAGAAATTATAAATTGATAAAAAAAATTGGGACCAAAAAATGCGAAATACGCAATAAAAATGCAAAGATGCGAACAAAAATTAAATATGATATAAATAAAACGTATGCCAAAATGCAGAGTAAAATTTGGGGTACAACAACTGGGCCACATGCGTGGCTTGTCATTTATACGCTTTCATTGAATTATATTTGAAAGTGAGTTGTGAAAATGTTTTGAAAATAATGGGAACATGAAGGTTTTGGAAAGTTAAAAAACAAAAAGGTCTCAGGGGGATTCAAACCCTGGACCTATGGCATGGAAAAAGACTTAAACGCGTGTTGGCTACCACTGGGGTGACTATACATCCGTGTATTAAAATACAACCATATGTATATAACATAAACTTATTTTTGAAATTAAAAAAAAAAAAACAGAAAAACGCGCGCAATGTTCATCATTTTCAACCTTATGATTTGATTCGTATCTTCCTCATTTCTCAATGAAATTGAATGATGTAAATATCAAACTTGCTCGTTTTGAACCCATGAATACGATGGTGGTGTTTAATTTCATTTATTTTAAGCCTAAGATGATTAAATTCTGAGAAAACCAGATGAACCCTAATTCTAAGAATTGATCGTGAAGTTGTGTATGGATCATGATTTGTGCAATTGATTGAGGATTAATGACCAGTGAAAGTGAAGAAACAAGATGGCCAAGCAATTTTTATACTAGAAAGCAAAAATCATAAAGTTCAAAGTTCAAGTGACTTACCTCTTGAAGATGAAATCGAATTCCTTGCTGGAGGTGTTCCAGAGATGTTTTGATGATTGTTATAGCACCACTGGACCTTATGGAAGGTGTATGGATGCATGGCTTGCTTGGAGATGACCTAGAACAGTGTACCCAAGTCAAAATGTAGTTTACTCAAGTTGAAATCGAATTCGATGATGGAGCTGTTATAGGTCAGTGATGAGTTCTTGGATCACTCATACGTAGTGTATGAAAGGTGTTTTAAGTGGAAAATTGAGATATGCACGAGTGAAATGGAAGTTTGGATGTTAAGTCTCAAAATTGCATGTTTATGGAGTTTGGAGACAATTCTAAGTTTGACTTAGTTTTGGGATGGCTATAGGATTCTAGCAACTTTCTAATGATGTTTAGAAATTATTTGAAGCCTAAGATTGCTCAGAAATTGCAAGTCTTGGAATTTGCAAATTCTCCCACTTGAAAAACTTGAAACTTGAAAACAAGAAAGAAAGAAGGAAATATTGGTTTATGATGCTTTGGTGTGATTTGAAGTGAAGTAGAGACCTCTATTCATAGGCAAGGATTTCTGAATGGCAAGGGAAAGGATTGGCTTGAAAATTAACAAATTGCCCTAAAGGGTAAGAAAAGCATTTTCGCATTTAATGCACATGGTTAACTTCTTTAACCATGGTTAAAAATCTCACTTGATCTAACCCTCTATCAATCCTGGCAATCAAATAATTGAAATTTATAACCTATCTCTTAATGGTGACAAGGCTTCTAGAAGGAAGAATTTGTGAAAAATGACTTGTAATCTTGGAAAATGACTTGAAAATCATGGTTATGGACCATTATGTTTCAATTTAAAAACCCTAGCTACACAATTTTTTTTCCAAGTTCTTGGACATTTTGGAAATCTTGGAAAAAGATCTACAACTTTCATGTTTTGAGTTTTTCTTGAATCAAAATGGATCTAGGTGAAAAATGGTCATGAAAATGATGAAAAACCATGTTTTTAACACTTGAAAATTTTCCTAAGTGTTAGAAAAATTTTCAATCTTGACTTTTTGTTGACTTTTTCACACATTTTGATTTTTTATGATCATGATTGATAATTTGAAATGATTTCATGTTTGAAAAAATTTGGATTTGAAAAAGTGGACCAAAAAGTCATAGTTTGACTTTTCTGAACAGTTGAATTTTCATAAGATGTGTTATACCCCAAAATTTGTCCTCCTACTTCTCAAGACATTTCACATGTCCATGCTTAAGGATTTCACAAGGGTTGACCAGATAAACCCTCTCCTAAGCAATCAACCCAAACTAGGGTTTGGCCATTCTCAAATCAAGGAGAGCCTCCAACATTTCAAGCAGTCATCATACCTCATTATATGCTTCAGAGAATCTCCATGTCAAGTTTCAAGCCTTACAAGTCAAGTTTTCTCAGACAATTGCTCAGATGGTTGAAAATCATTTGTATTGGACAAAAAGTCAACTGTGGTCAACATACAGTCAAACTTCATAATTTTTGGTCAACATCAAGAATTGATCAAAAGTCAAAGTTTCTAAATTGGGCTTTCTCAAACAAAAGTCGACAGAACTTTGACCAGGCATAACTTTCACATACTTTATTAGAAATTTTTCCACCACAGCTCATTTTGAAGAGAACTCAATTCTCTATAACTTCATGTCTCACAAACTTGGGCAGAAAATGCTTCATTTGGAAGTTATGGATCAAAACATTACAGGTCATTTCAAAAGTCAACAAAAAGTCAACTTTTTGTAAAGAAGTATTCATGAGCATGGAAACTTCAATGAAGATGAAACAAAAAGGGTTGTTTAGAAGACATCTTGAGCTTTCTAAAAAGTCTAAGAACACCCAAAAATGTTAAAAATTGAGCAAGATACACCTTGTCCAAGTTGAGCATTTTTGAGGAGGTGCACAAAGAGAAATACTTGAGAAAACCAATTTTTTTTCAAATGGGCCTAACATTTCTTGATTCAAACATGTTCCTTAGCTGAATTGTAACCTCCAAGCCCAAGGCCACGAATTTATCTTTTATTTATTTTATTTATTTTTGATTTTTAATCATTTAAAACCAATTTAATTAAAATAAAAGATAGAAAATCAAAAATTAATTGCAACGTGGATTTTCTCTCATCCTTGAGGTCCAAGCAAGCCATTTAATCTGATTATTTTGAAATAATCATGATTGGTAGTGAGATTTGATTGAAATTGGCTCAAAAAGGAAACGTTTGGTTTAATTCCAAATCAAATAATTTCTCATTGATTGGCTTGATTTTTTCTTACAATTCTTGACCTAATTCCTTACAATATAAATACATGATGATACTACATGCACAAGGGACGAAATTGTGGCCTCAAAGAACCCTAGCAAGCTTCAAAAAAACCGTGTGCTCCAAGCAACTAGCAGCCACAGTTTTGCTTCAATTGAAAGCATTCTAAGCCTTGCAATCGATTGCTGGAGGTGCCCTGATCAATTCCAGATACTCACAAGCAAGCAAAACATGCAGAAATACGATATCCAAATCACGGTTTGCATCCCCTTATGTCAAAATCGATTTCTATTATTTATACATCATAAACATAATTTGATTATATATTCTTGATCGTGATGATGTTTGCAAGCTTTCTGGTTTGGTTAATTTGATTTTAGATGCAGATATGAGGATATGCCATTGTTAGGTTTTCTGAGCTTCAAATTGGGATCCATCGATTTAGGAAAAATTGGCCAAAACTAGGGATATATTCGTGATCAGGAAGATGAAAACAATCGATCCATGTATTCTTAAGGAATTTATATTACGTTTTTTGGATTTTGGAAATTTGCAGGTGCTTTAGTGACAGACAAAACCGTCACTATTGGTTTTTGCTACAGATTGTGTCCGTAGGTAAAAGCCTGTGAAAAATTTAAATGGGAAAGACGAAGGCTTGGCGCGCATTCTGTTTCATATCCAGGGATCAATTTCCTTTATTTTGTTATTGTTCCATTGCACTAACACCAAAACAGGTTGGCTCAGTTGGCAAGGCAGCGTGCGTCTGACTTGAGGTCCCTGGTTTGAAACCCAGCAGCCTCACATATTTTTTTATCACTTTTCCACTAACCAATTTTCTTATTGTTTTTCATATTTTCTTTTTTCTAATTTAATTTCCTTTCAAATGATTTTCTAATGCATTAAAAAATCACAAAAAATATTTTCTTTTTGCATTTAGGTCAGAAAAATACTTATTTAATTTTTGACACAAAAAAATTATATTTTGCATGCATATTTTAATTAATCATTAATTAATCAAAAAATTGACTTTTAATTATTTTTCCTTACTAAAATCAACCCAGAAAATTCCCAAAAAATTATTTTCTCATCTAATTAGGTTTATTAACCTTAAAAACTTTTTCCTAACTCAAAATATTTTTTTTACTAACATATTTTCTCTTGTTCGCAATTCGATTCTTTTTCCGATTATTATGTATCTGCTTCCAGGTTGTAATAGTTAGGTTAATTTTCTCGCATTTCTTTTTCAATATTATGTAAATGCTCATGGGATGTAATAGCTTAATTAGGATTTACTTTTCGCACTCCTATATTATGTAACTGCCCCCAAGCCTTGTAATAGCGTAGGATTTACTTTCCGCACTTTACTTTCTGCAATTTACTTTCCGCACCCATATTTAACTGTGTTCGTTAAAGGTGACGCTAGAGGATACTGAACGTGAGTTCGGATTCTGCTCAAACGATTTAATCTTTTGATTTGTTTATAAAGATGCCATGAGCATCAAGCTTTATTATTTTCAACACAAGAAAGATGATTTAATGATTATGAAAAAGGGGAAAGCTGAAATACCCTCAATTGATATTGATATGCGTAATGACTAGCGCAAACTAGACACAACGCATTGGGGAGATTCTAAGTAAGGGGGATTGTTATATAAAGGGAATAGATGGAGCACCCTAAATATATATAGTTATCTATAGCTTTTATATATGAATATGTTTGATATGTTTGTGTGTTTTAATTGCTATTTCTATGATTGAGAAAGTTTCTCCTTTGGGATTTTAAGAAAGACAGATTATGTGGGATTCTAGTGTTTGTTATTATTGTGCTCGCAAAGATCTGTGGATCTTCTGCATACATATCCCCTAGTGGGAATCAGAGCATTTGTAGCTCGGATCTGGTTCTATGGTTTGTTTGGTCCGAGGGAGATAGAAATTTGCTCGGCAAGGATGAGACCTCGTGCCACGTATTCTCAAAAGGATGTTGAGAAAGTCAGAGCAATCGTAGTTCCCACTTATGCTAGTGGAAAGCAACGGGATGTTAGTAAGAGACAGACAAATGTCATCTTAATGAAAAATGTATCTAATCTATGTCATCACATACATTTTGAAAAGTTTGATTGTTTGAAATCTTTCATCGTAAGTATTAGGTGTTTTGCTTGAGTGTACAAGCGTTACCACTTACATGTTTAAGAAAGATGTTTGAAAAAAGATGATTGAATCTTTTAACTGTAAGCATTGGGTGTTTTTCTTGAGTATACAAGCGTTACCACTTACTATTAAGAGATGTTTTTTAATTGAAAAGAGTTTGAAAAGTTTTTGAAAAGTTTTGACTGTATGTGATGTGATAGATAAGATACTTCTTCCATAGAGATGATAGATGTCTAAATCTCGAGGAGAAATTGATTGGATTAAAGGGATGCTTTTAAGAAGCCCATGGGTCCTTGTATTGTTAGCCCAAGAGGAGGCATTCCGAGGGTCATCGAGGGTCCTTGTATGAAGCTCAAGAGGAAGCTATAGGGTATGGCTGGCTTTATGTTAAAAGGGATTTCACCGAGAAACCATCCTTTTTTGAATAAGAGCAATTTCACCGGGAAATTTTACTCTCTGGGGATTTGAAAGTGATTTCACCGGGAAACCATCCTTTCAGGGTTCTATCTTAACGCGGGTGATTCTTTGTATTGGAAGCCCAATAGGAGGCTGTTAAGAGATTTCCTATCTCTTTCATTGTATGATGCCCAAGAGAAGGCTAAACTCAATGAGGAGTTCTTTTGAACGAAGCCCAAGAGGAGGCTGACTCAACAGGGGAGTGTTGTCTTATATGAAGCCTAAGCGGAGGCTAAACTCTGTGGGGAGAGTTTCTTTGTACAAAGCCCAAGAGAAGGCTAGACTCAACTGGGGATGAGTTATCTTGTATGAAGCCCAAGCGGAGGCTAACTCATGCTGGTGATGAATTGTCTTGTATGAAGCCCAAGCGGAGGCTAAATTGTGGAGAACCTATTGATTAGTCTAATTGTTATGTTATAATTAGACAGTTTGTATGTGTGTGTGTGTGATATGTATTCACAGGAGTTTATGAAGGAAATATAAACAATGCAATGATGTTTATTTACAGGAGTTTATGAAATATAAACAAGTGTCTGTGAAACGAACGTTTAAAACGAGCGTAACTTGATTATTTACAAGTTTGAACTGTGTACAAGGAAATGAATATGTACACGAACGAGTATTTATGTACGACAAAGATGGATGTACATAGGAGGGTTGGGACTTACACCATAGGAGGCCCATTGATTTGAAAGCGCTTCACAGGGAATAATGCTCCTTTCAATATCAATGGTATTGATTGAATGTACGATGAAACGGAACAAAAGATCGAGTTTATCGTGTTTAAGTATTTAAAAAGTGTCTGTGTTATGTACAGATAAAAGTTTGTATGAAAAGAATTTGATATGTACAAGAAAAATGTATGTACACAAAATGTTGGTTTGAGTATACACAAGTGAAGT
This sequence comes from Vicia sativa, assembly GCA_021764765.1. NCBI lineage: Eukaryota > Viridiplantae > Streptophyta > Magnoliopsida > Fabales > Fabaceae > Vicia > Vicia sativa. The sequence goes on from CM038793.1 coordinate 76,239,892, forward strand.
GAAAAACAAACGATCGAAGATTGTCTGTTCTTGAGTATAGAAAGTATCTGTATTATGTACAGATAAAAATTTGTATGTATTTGAAGAGAGTTTGATATGTACAAAGAAATATTATGTACATAAAAGAATGTTATGGGACTTACACCGTGAGGGAGGCCCATTGGTTTGAAAGCAGTTTCACAGGGAATTCTTCTCCTTTCAATACCAATGGTATTGGTGTATAAACAAACGAATGAAAACAAATGACAAAATTTGTTTATGTTTGAATATTGACAATGATGATTTGAATATGTACAAGTAAAACTAAGTATGTACATAAAGGATTGGGACTTACACCATAAGGGTGGCCCAAGATCGATTGAGAAATTCGAGAGAAAACGAATTTGATTTTATCGCTTAAATCGGATCGATCGTGGTAAAAGATGTAAGTTTGATGAAATGTTTTGAAAAATGATTTTGAAAATATTTTGAAATGTGAGGTTCATTTATGAGAAGTTTTGAAAAAATCGAAGTCGAAAACTTGAAAATTTCACCTAAAAGGAGGTTTGAAAAGTGCTCGAACGCTGCTTTCCGATTAAAATTTAATCAGATGAAAGTTTTTTCTGAAAATTTTTGCACTATCATAAAATAGATGTATTTATTGACAAGTGTTTAAAAAATCATCTCAAAATGAGAAGTTTTGATTGGTCAAAAAAAATTGTGAAAGTTTTATGAAAAAAACATGAACAATTAGAAAGTTATAAAAAGAAATGGTCTTGATGGGAGTTGAACCCATGACCAAAGGGTGGGACACGTGTCAGAGAAGACTAAGAGCAAGGAGGCTACCACTGAGCCAAACGCGTTTCTGTGTTTAGTGGGCTAGAACACGTGTAAATGAGAGATTGGAAATTTTAAAATTCAAATTTTGAAAACAATGAAGAACACGCGCGCATCCTGGGTTCTTCATTTTGATCTTCAGATTGCTCAACTCCAGCTACAATCTTCGTTTCTCAACGAAATTCAATGATGTAAAAACGAAACTTGCTCGGTTTTTCATCACGAACACGATGGTACTTGTTAATTGTATTTATTTTAAGCCCAGAACGATTTAGGTTTCGAAGAACACTATGAACCCTAAACTGAAAAATTCAAATTAAATGATGTATGTTTGATGATTCTTGGATTTTTTTGAGGGCTATTGATCGTTAGGAGTGCAGAAAGAAAACGGCCGTGAGTTTTTTCGTTTTAGTTCAAAGAAAATGGATATCACAGTTCGTGTTCTAACCTGGTAAAGTGAGAATCGAATTCGATCTTAGAGCGTTTCCAGAACGGATTTCTTGATCATTTGAGCTTCATCGGCATGTATGGAAGTTGTGTGAATGGTATGCTTGCTTTGAGCTTGCTTCTATCTTTCCAACCAAGTCAACCTGCACAGACTGAAAATGGCAACTGGATTTTGATGTTAATCGTGTTACAGTTGGCTGCTAATGGTCTGGATCATATACATGATGTATAGTGATGATGTTTGAGTCATTGGAACAACAATTGCTCAAGCCAAACTAACAATTCGATTCATAAGGCAATTTAGAAGTTTGAAAGAAAATGAAAATGAAATCTGATTTTTGCTTGCTTTCCTTATGATCTTAAGCTCTAAACAAGTTTTATGTTGATATTGAAGCATGTTTGTCACCAAATTTTAACATGTTTTCAACTATTTTTAAAAAATGCAATAATTCTCCAATTTGCACTATGTTGCTTAATTTTCAAGAAAGAAGAATGAAAGCATGGATTTGTGATGCTTTGGTGTGTATTGATCATGGAATAATACCTCTATTTATAGGCCAATGTCTCTGAAATGTTAGGCAAGCAATTTGGCATTGGTAATTCAAACTTGCCTTAGAGGGCAAGGAAGTCTTTTTTGCATTAAATGCAAAAGGAAGCTTCCTTCTTTTAACCATGGTTAATTTCCAACTTTGATCCAATCTTATCATAATTATCCCATCTGATTTTTATCAGTTCTTATCTCATTTTGGCAAGGTGGCAAGCTTCTAGAAAGAAGAAATCCAAAAAATGACCTATAATGTGAAGTTTTGAACTTTGAAAATCAAGTTCATGGAGCCTTATGTTTCAATTTCAAAAGTATGGCTAGACTCCATGGATTTGTGAGTTCTTGGAAATTTTGGAAAGCTTGTTTCACAAGCTACAACTTTCATGTTTTGAGTTTTTTCAAATTCAATTTGGAACTAGGTGAAAAAATGGCATGAAGTTTGGAAAAAATAAGAATTTTCAACACTTAGAAAATTTTCTAAGTATGAAAACTTTTGACTTTTTGTTGACTTTTCCAAATCCTTTGATTTTTTATGATCATGATGGATCATTTGAAGTATTTTGATGATGGAAAAAGTTTTGTTTTGAAAATTGACCAAAAGTCAAAGTTTGACTTTTCTGCGATGAAAATTCATCGATGTTTGTAAATTGACCGATAAAGTCTGTGAACTTCTGTGATGTTTTGAATCCAGAAATTAGGTCAAGATGTTGTATCTAAGATATAATGACCAATCTCTATCCAAAAAAGTTATTTCTTGTTCAACAAGTCAGAGAATACTCATGCCCGATCAAAACCCTAATTGGTCGATCCTTGATTGATCCGTAAGAAATGAGTATCCGATGATCGAGGTCGATGATTTGATCAAGATAGATCAACCGAGGTGAGAAAACTCAAACCCTAATTGATTGTCTCTTGAATCGATGAAAATCGATGAAACCCTAATTTTGACTCGTGCTACACCATTAATGCCGTCGAATCGTTAGTTATGCAATGATGCGAATGTAAGTGGTATCTTAGGTCAAAATTGGGGTATGACAGATGCCCTATTTAATTTTCTTTAACTGAGAGATGAAGATGAATATCTTCGCTTTGATAGGTATAAAGAGACTTAAATATCAGAATACGCAAATTTTGGACCTAAGATACCAAAAGATGCGGATGATGCAAAATGATTGAAAAAGTTTCACCCAGATAACTATCAAAGAAATGACACAGTGGGGGAGGATTTGTGAATACGTCCCTATTAAGGAAAGAAGGATTCACAAAGTATGCGAATATTTGTTTCCTTTTGGGAAACAAAGAGATTACCTTCTGTCAGCCTTGTGACAATGTTTAAGGTAAGTGAAAAATGTTATTACCAATTATCAGCCTTGTGATAGTTCATGGTAATGAGTTTTGAAGATATTACCAATTATCAGCAAAATGATAACTATAACAAGGTAAATCTTTGAGAAATTTTGTTGAGTATTCATCTTTGTGAATATCAAACAAATGAAAGAAACAGATCTCAAAATGAGTTTTAAAGATATTACCAATTATCAGAAAAGTGATAACTATAACAAGGTAAATCTTTTAGAACATTGTCAGTATATTCACTTTGTGAATAATGACAATGAAAGAAATGTAACTCCAATGAGTTTCTTTCTTCTTGGATAAAATCTTGAGGATATCTCTTTTGAGAAGATGCGCATTTTGATTGAAGGCATAGGTTTTCTTTTAGACAGAAAACAATCACTGGAAATTTCATAGTCATGATTTTGACTTTGTCGAGAAAACAAATTTTATGACAATTTTTAATGAAGAGAAAGATAAGCACTGATTTATGAGGCTATTGCTTATTGCTTTGTTGATTATAGATGCTGCTATCCAGAATGAACCGAAAGAAAAATCAATCAAGACATTATTCCTAATGAGGAATGATCCCACTGGGAATGTGGTGGAGAGAAGAAAATGTATTTCTGCTTGGGGACTCGCCTGGGAAAAGGAAAATGTATCCTTTCTGTTTGGAGATATTCTACTGGGGACAGACTTGTACTTACATGAGTAAGTGTGACTTATACCAGTGATACGGAAGCAAACATTTCAAAAGATGCAAAAATGTTATATGCATGTTATGAATGTCATGAATGTTATATGCATGCTAACAATACTTGACAAAGACACTAAAGAGATATTTGGGGAAAGGACCACGTCACAGTTCGAACAAATACTTGGTGGAAGTTGCAACAATGGTGCAGACGTTCACTGATGAAAATTTTGAGTTGCAGACTTTAAACTTTCTGAGAAAGGCACTTCATTGGCAACTTGGTTGGGGATTCTTTTTTTGGAATAAGAATACCGTCCTTTGATGATTTCTGCTGAGGAGAAGACTGCAGAGCTTGTTTTATCCTTCGGAGATTGAAACACTCTTGGAGAAACTGTTGAAGTTTTTTCCGTGTTCATTGTTCAAAGAAATATTTTTTGCTTTTTTGTTTCAAAATTTTGAAGTAAAAATTCATTTAAAACATTTTAGTTTCAAAAAGTGATTTTCACAATAAAAAGCGTTATTTTGCAAAACAGAATAAAGTAGGAATTGCAAACAAAAAGCACAAGGCTCAAATTTATTGAATAGAATGGTAATCAGCCAAATGCGTGATTCCATGAACTATTTACAAAAGTTGGAAATGATAATTTATTAGGAAAAGGCTACATTGAAAGCAAATAACCGCTACTATCCCTAACAACTTTGAATTCCAACCGTGTTTGTCGCTTCAGAAGAGTTGATTGAAGATCCGTTGATGGAAAGTTCTTCAGATTTGACGAAGTATGGACTGTTAGCAGTTACTTTGTCATTTTTGTGTATCCTTGTTTTTGCCTAGATTGCCTTTTCAGGTCTTCAATCTATCAGGATAATTTCTGTTTTATTGTCTCTAATTTTTGCCTGGATTGCCTTTTCAGGTTTTCAATCCACCGAGACGCTCATTTTTGCCTAAGCCGCCCTTTTCGGGTTTTCGACTTACCGAGCTGTTCTTTTGTTTTTTAGACAAAGTATTTTTTGACTGCGTCAGCATTCACAGGACGCGGGAGTTCATCACCATCCATGGTTGTGAGAGTCATAGCACTGCCAGAGAAGCTTCTTTTGACGATGTATGGGCCTTCGTAATTAGGAGTCCATTTGCCCCTAGAATCTGGTTGAAAAGACAGAATCTTTTAAGCACGAGGTCGCCTTCTAATTCACGAGGTCGGACCTTTTGTCGAAAGCTTTCTTCATTCTTTTGATATTGTCCGTGACACGAGCGGTCAGCGCTTTTCTTCAATTAAGTTTAGTTGGTCGTTTGACACCATTCGGCCTCGATAGCTTGGTTTCCATGAGAACTCTCATTGATGGATCTCAACTTCTACGGGAGCACTACTTCCATGCCGTATACTAGAGAAAAGGAGTTGCCCTTGAAGTGCGATCAAGCACGGTACCATGCGAGCAAATGGCGATTCGTGCCTTTTGTAAGTGATGACCATCTTTTGACGATTTTTTGATATTCTTGTTGGTCGCTTCAACGACGCCGTTCATCTTTGGCCGGTAAGGAGATGAGTTATGATGCTCGATCTTGAACTCCTCACACAGTTCCTTCATCATTTTGTTGTTCAAGTTTGATCCATTGTCTGTAATGTTCTTAATGAACCTCACAACCACTTGTCTTGTGACGTTGGCGTAGGATACTGCTTCGACCCATTTGGTGAAGTAATCAATAGCCACTAGAATGAAGCGATGTCCGTTGGACGCTTTTGGTTCGATCATTCCGATCATGTCAATGCCCCACATGGAGAAAGGCCACGGAGAAGAGAGAACGTTGAGTAGAGTCGGTGGCACATGGATCTTATTTGCGTAGATCTGGCACTTGTGACATCTTTTGACGTGTTTACAGCAATCAGATTCCATCGTTATCCAATAGTATCCTGCTCTCAAGATTTTTCCAGACATTGCATGCCCATTTGAATGGGTTCCAAAGGACCCTTCGTGTACTTCATGGATGATCGTGTCTGCTTCTTGTCTGTCGACGCATCTGAGCAGAACCATATCGAAGTTTCTTTGGTATAGAACATTTTCATTGAGGAAGAAATTCCTGGAAAGCCTCCTTAGAATTTTCTTATCCTTGTACGATGCCCCGAGTGGGTACTCTCGTGTTTGAAGGAAACGTTTGATGTCATGGAACCACGGTTTATCGTCAAGATCGCTTGGCGAATACGTATGCAGGTCTTTCAAGGCGTCTGATACGGATTCTGGGCATATCATTCCAATTGTTGACTTTGAACATGGAAGATAGAGTCGCCAAGGCGTCTGCCATTCGATTTTGATCTCGAGGGATATGATGCAGCTCTACTTTGTTGAAGAAAGTCAACAACCGTCTTGCATAATCTCTGTAAGGAATTAGACCAAGATGATGAGTTTCATACTTATCTTTGATTTGATTATTCACTAGGGCTGAATCTCCATATATGTCAAGGATCTTGATCCTCAGGTCGATGGCTTCTTCAATACCCATGATGCATGCTTCATATTCTGCTATGTTGTTGGTGCAATCAAATAGCAATCTGCGGAAAACGGATATGAGAACCCTGGAGTAATGATGATGCCCAATTCCATTGCCAAAACATTTACGGCTCCATCGAAGACTAGGCCCCATCTGGATTCTGGATCTGGTCCTTCTCCGTGTAGCGGTTCGTCACAATCTTTCATTTTCAAGTACATAACATCCTCGTCTGGGAAGTCATATTTGAGAGATTGGGATTCATTGAGCGGCTGACAAGCCAAGTGATCGGCGAATTCTTCTTTAACCGCTTTTGAGCGCAGATTGGATGTCATATTCAGATAGTAGCATCTGCCATCGAGCGATTCTCCCGGTTAAGGCAGGCTTTTCAAAAACGTACTTGATCGGGTCCATTTTGGAGATTAACCAAGTCGTGTGATTGATCATGTATTGGCGGAGACGTTTTGTAGCCCACACCAAGGCGCAACATGTTTTCTCGAGCATGGAGTAACGAGTTTCACAGTCTGTGAATTTCTTACTCAGGTAGTAGATGACATGCTCCTTCTTACCGGTTTCGTCTTGTTGTCCAAGTACGCAGCCCATGGACTCTTCTAGTACGGTAAGGTATATGATCAATGGTCTTCCTTCTACTGGAGGGATCAGTATTAGTGGTTCTGACAAGTTTTCCTTGATACTGTCGAATGCTTTTTGACAATCGGCTGTCCATACAACCTTTTGATCTTTGCGGAGAAGCTTGAATATTGGCCCACAGGTAACAGTCATCTGAGAAATAAATCTGGAGATGTAATTCAATCGTCCAAGAAATCCTCTTACTTGTTTTTCCGTAAGGCATTTCTGAATAGCCTTGACTTTGTCGTGGTCAACTTCAATTCCTTTTGACCGATGATGAAACCTAGGAGTTTTCGGACCTCACCCCAAAGGTGCATTTGTTAGATTCAGCGGTGAAACTTCCTTAGTCGTTGAAACAATTTTAAGAGATAGCCTATATGCTCTTCTTCGTCGACTTTGCTATCATGTCGTCCATGTAGACTTCGATCTCTTTGTGCATCATGTCGTGGAAGAGAGTAGTCATTGCCCTCGTAAGTAGCGCTGCATTCTTTAATCCAAATGGCATTACTTTGTAGCAAAAGGTGCCCCACGGCGTAATGAAAGATGTCTTCCATGTCTTGGAGCCATTCGATCCGATTGTAACCGAGAAACCATCCATGAAGGAAAAGACGTTGAATTTTGCAGTACTATCCACTAGCATGTCAATATGAGGTAGTGGGAAATCGTCCTTTGGACTAGCTTTGTTTAAGTCCTGGTAGTCAACACACATCCTGACCTTCCCATCTTTCTTGGAGACAGGTACTATGTTGGCTAGCCATTGAGGATATTCAGAAGTAACGAGGAAACCAACGT
>CM038793.1:76247725-76321267 GCA_021764765.1 Vicia sativa
CGAGCTGCTTTTGAACTTCCTTTTTGATTTTGTCGGCCATTTCAGGGTGAACTCTCCTCAGTTTCTGCTTAATTGGCGGACACTCTGGTCTTAATGGCAAGTGATGCTCCACGATGCTGGTATCTAAACCCGGCATGTCTTGGTAAGACCAAGCGAACACATCAACATATTCTTTGAGAAGATTTATCAGTTTGCCTTTGACACTGCTGTTGAGTGAAGCTCCGATATTTACTTCTTTTCTATCTTCCTCAGAACCCAAGTTGATTGCTTCTAGAGGTTCTTTATGAGGCTGAATGATCCTTTCTTCGTGCCTTAGCAGTCTAGAAATTTCATCTGGGATCTCTTCTTCAACTTCCTCTTCGGCGAATTCACAGGGGATTTCAGAGTTGAGAAAGAGCGTAGAGTTATTGCTTTCAATGGATTTGTCCATCTGTTTAATCTGCATTTTGATTTATGTTTAAAAAAGTTTTTATCATCATTTTTTTTTGAAGAAAATTAATGTGAAAGTGTATGCAGATTAATTTTTTCATTATGACTTTTTTTGAAGATTTTTTTTTATTGTGTTTTTTAGGATTATCATTTCCAGAAAAGGGTAAAAATGAAAATAAACACAGAGTGTGGAAACAAAACAACGCGTTTTATTTATGATTCACAATATGAACAAGGCCCTAAAATACAAACTCATTCGTCTTGGGCAAGACAAAGAGAAATTATTTAAAAGCTAAACCCTATAAAACATCTCTTCGCTTTGGGCGAAGCGAGAGTTCAAAACAAAAAGCAAAAATAAACTACTTAGAGCTATGAACATTAGTCCTAACTTCAACAGGTTTCCGGTAATGAACGAGATTTTGGAGTTTAGACTTTGATGGCCTTGCCGCTAAAGCAATCTTCTTGATTAACAGATCGGGAAGTATAAGATATAGCATTTGTACTTCTTGTTGATCTTTGTGTTGAATTCTGGGGGTGTACCTTCTAGTCTTCGGAGTGAAGAGACTCGTTGTCAGCGACACTTTCCGCATCGTATCCTGAATCATACTCTTGATCTTCAGTGATCATGTTGATGTAGTGATAACCAGGATCTGGCTTGGTGAATTCCACAGATGTGTTGAAGCAGAGATCTTCGTTTGGGATCTCGATCTGCTGATTAGGTTGAGAAGACGAGTATTCCTCTTCTGATTGACTAGGGTATTCAAAGTCATCACCCCATCCCGTAGGTTGGATATCTTCGATCCGGATTTTCGAGCTTTCTGGCGCAGAATATTTCACCATGTAGTCGAATTTGCCACTTGGTTCTCCCAAGGTATCCCAAACTTCAGCAGGGACTGGCGGATTTTCGCGTTGTTGCAAGGACATGTCTTTGAATTGATCAGTCGGTGCATATGATTCCTCTTGAGACACATATTCAGGGCTATTCAAATAAGTTCTCCACTCTTCAGATTCGGATGGATCGTCTTCATCTTCTTCAATGGTTACAACATTAACCTCTTGCGGAATAGGGTTTAAGAGACCTCCACTATGAAATACTTCCTTGATCGGGGGAAGTGCTTCATCCTTTGGTTTGTTCTGGGAGAATACAGGTGTGAACCCGAGTCCGGCTTTTGTTCCGTTGTTGACAATTTTAATTACTTGTCCCCATCCTTCAGCATTGCCATCTTTCACAATCTGTGCCGCTTCTCTATATGAAGAGATAGATGATCTGTTTTTGCTAGCAGATTCATCTTCTAACGGATGCTCCGGGAGATGCGTCCCTTCAATGTCATTAGCTGTGATGAAAGAGAAACTGGATAGATGACTTACAAGTAAAGCTTGTTCACCACTGATGGTCACCAACTTTCCATTTACTGTGAATTTTAATTTCTGATGGAGAGTAGAAGTTACTGCTCCTGCATCGTGGATCCAAGGTCTTCCTAGTAAACAATCAGATGCATGGTACGTCCATGACTTGAAGGTAATTTGGAAAGTGTGCGGAATCGTCATCGAGATCAACTTCCCAATTATTGACTTCCTTGATCCGTCGAAAGCTCTTACTATTATGTCGTTGAACTTCATCGTTCCTTTGTAAGCTAAACGAGCGGCTGCTTTTGGCATTACGTTCAAAGATGAACCCGTATCCACCAATACATTGGACAGGAATCGGCAAATCATCGAGATGTGCAAGGCCAAGTTGTGATTTTTTCCTTCTTCCGGAAGTTCCTCGTCACTAAAACTCAAATTATTGCAGGCTGTTATGTTGGAGACGATCCCTCCAAATTGATCTGTAGTCACATCATGATCCACATAAGCCTGATCTAGTACTCTCATCAAAGCTTCTCTGTGAGCTTCGGAGTTGAGGAGTAAGGACAATATTGAAATTTTTGAAGGAGTCTGCATCAATTGGTCTACGACTCGGTATTCGCTTTTCTTGATCAGTTTCAGTATCTCTTCAAAGTCTGAGTTGATGTTGGTTCTATCAGTAGAACCAATATTTGTGCTTGGGTTAACAATGGGAATCGTTGCAGGATTCTCAGCAGATATGTTAACTGGGTTTTGTTTAACAACGGGAACTGCAGGCGGTTTTGGTGGTAATGGAGTGTGCACTCGTCCACTTCGCGTTACTCGTCCGATTTCTGTTATATTGACATTAGCTGGTAGTGTAGGCATGGGTTTCTCCTTCCCATCCTCTATCAGGGTTGCATTGTACTGGTAAGGAATTGCTCTGGTAGAACTATATGGAACAGGACCAGGTGGGCAAATTACCAAAGGAGATGTTGGAATGTTGGAACCATCATCGCGATCTCCACATGCTTGGGTATGTTGAAACAAGGGATCACAACGTTTACTTCGGGATTTTCCGAGTTGATATCTGAGACTAAAAGCTCATGCGGAAAATGCCCTATTGTATTTACGTCATGGTCGTCTCTGTTTCTGTAAACTTGTAGATCACCGATGTCTAACAAATACTGGATATCTGCTCTTATGGTGGAACATCCTTGAATATTCTTGGAGCAGATGCGGCAAGCTACGCAATCATGCTTAGTGAAGGTGCTCATGGTACTGTATGCTTCATGCAGATGCACCAAGTTTCCTTTGATCAGGTTTACGTCTATAACGAGATACCTGTCTGTATTTCTTAGCATTTTTCAGACTTGTGTTTCTAAAGGAAAGAAGATTAGTTTTCACTAATCTCTGTACCTCTGCTTTCAACGCTATGCAATGCTCAAGGTCATGGCTGGTGCCCTTGGTGAAAAGGGCAAGATACATCCGTTTTGTACCACCATGGTAATTTTTCGGAACCGGAGGTGGTAACCTTGTCATTAGATTCCTTTCTATCGGTAGGTAAAGTTACGTACGTCATTGGAATTGGGTCGAATGAGTGACCCGACGGTTTTGGTTGTTAAACCGCTGAGCCTGACGAGGCCGTTGAGTTTGTTGATTTCGTTGAAATTGCGGAGCAATTCCTGTGTTTGGAGTTGTGTTGACGGCGGGTGCTATGGCAGCTACCTGTCGTTGTTTAATGACATTCTTACGTGGTTTCCCTCGGGATACCATTCCTACGTCATGTTCTTTTTTCCTTGGGAAACTGGTTCCAACTTTCTTGGTATTACTAGAAGATCCTACTTCCTTGGTTAGGCGTCTGTCCAACCCTTCTTCTAGTCGCATTCCATGCTTACCATTTCGTTGAAGTCTCCGGGAGCGCTAGCGATCATTCGCTCGTAGTAGGATGAGTTTAGAGTATTCAAGAATACCTTAGTCATCTCTTTCTCTTCCAAGGGCGGGTTGACTTGGGCAGCAATTTCCCTCCATCGTTAGATATTCCTTGAATGTCTCTCTTTCCTTTTGAGACATGGAGCGGAGTTGATCCTATCAGAGCCATATCAAGTTAAATTTGTATTCGGACAAAGGCTTTGCTTAGGTCATTGAATGTTTGGATATTCGTCTGTCTAAACCCATGTACCACTTGATGCGGCACCGTGAGGCTGTCCGAAGTAGTGGATTAGTAACGATGATCCTCATTGTAGGTGGACATTTTCCGGCATACATCGTGAGATGACTTTGCGATGGAGTTCCTTTGTAATTTTCAAAGTCGGGACTTTGAATTTTGCGTATTCTTCGAGGAACTAAGCAAAGATCCGGGCGTTTTCCCAAACAATTCTTTCCTCGAATCGTTTTTATCTCTAGTGCATTTTGAGGAGTTGTTCCGGAGATTTTCCATTGAACCACGTGGATTTGAGTTCTTGCACGAGTGTGATGAACTTCTTCGTCCATGGTAGCGTGCACTCTGAGTCGAGTTCGTCATGATCGGTTGAGAAACCGCATTGTTACTTGTGGAAGAGTTATTCCACGTTGCGGAGCAGAGTTTTGTTGCAAAGTAGGTATTTCAAGCGAGGTTGTTTGAGAAGTCGGTTGGCGAACTCCGATGCCAAAGTTAAAAGGCATGCCCCATGGATAGCCTTCTGGCATACTGAAGAGCGAGCTACTAGCTGCGGCAGTTGAGACTGGAGTAGTTGTGTCCTCTGAAGTTGTTGCTTGGTTTTGACCGCCGATCTCGCTTGTTGACTTTCTGTGGCAAGTGAGTTGACCAAAGATGTGAGTCTCCACTTCTTCTTGTAGCGTTATTCGTACTACGAAGTTCAACGTTCTCTTGCTCAAAGTTCTCCATTACTTTTCTTCTTTTTGATCTAGTATCGTACGTTCAAGTTGGCTGTGGACGCGGTCGAGAAACTCTAAGACGCGACATCTTGACGATCTTTCTATCTGTTCGAACTGTTTAAGCTTTTCAAACTGGTAAAGTATGAAACTGGTAAAGTGTCAGACTCTAAACAATAGACTTAAATGCAAAGTATGATGCATGAATATGATTGTAAAGAAAAGAAGTTTCCAAAGAATTTAATGCTAAAAGAGATATTTCTGGCAAATATTTGGATGGAAAGCACGAATTTTATTAATTATTGAAAGAAGATTACAACAATTGTTTTTTGTTGGAGCATTGCTCACACAAATGATAAAATAAATGATAAAAATTACAAACTAAATTGAACTAATTAAACGTCTTCGTCGGATGGCGATCCAAACTTGATGCGACTTGACAGATTTCCTTCCCATAGTGAGCTTTTAGTTCGGCTTTCTCGGCTTTTAGCTTGCTAATGACTCTCTTCCACTCGTTGGGAGCGGGATCGCTGGTTGTCATTTCCTCAAGCTTTCTTTTGCTTTCTTTGACGTATCTCTAGATTGCGTCATCCTTCTGGCGAATCTTCTCATCTTTCTCCATGAGCCATTCATCCTGGAAGTAGAGCGTCTTTTCATGATCTTTTACTTGCTTCTTGAGTTTTTCATTCTCAAGGTTAGCCTTAAGGAATTTGTTTTCCAAAGTTTCTTTCTCAAACCTTATTTTGGTCAAGGCTTCTTGGTATTCTCCCACAGCTTCGACGGGAAAATTTGTTGATTTGGAGGCGATTGAGAACATGGGATCCTCATAAGCGTAAGGCATTCGAAATTCCTTCGCTCTTTTCTTTACCCAAGAAGTGTAGGTTTCCATAGCTACACAATTCTTTGCTTTCCCTTTTTCTTTCCTTCGGATGTGATGCCAAGCTTTGATCATCTTAGCTTTCAACCCCTGGGAATCCTCTCCTTCATGATAGAAGTAGCTTTCTACTGTAAAACCAAAAGGTTTACCAGAATTTACATATCCGAGCTGACGTCTCGCTAAAAATGGGTTGTAGTTGATTCCCCCTTTCGTACCAATGAGAGGTACGTTGGCAAATTCTCCACAGCTCTCAATGATTTCCATCTCATTGTCTGCCAAGGTATACCAATGGATATCGTCATTTGTAAGAGACATGATCCTTCTTGACCAATGCCACTCGTCTTTGTTTTCGCGGAAGATAGGAGATTTAGGAAAATGTGAGGTAATCCATTGGAAAAACAGAGGTACACAACACACGATAGTTCCGTCTCCTTGACGATTCCTATGATGAATAGAGACGTACGTATCTCCGAGCAGAGTGGGAACGAGATTTCCAATCAGAAAGATCCTTATGGTGTTAATATCAACGAAATTTGGGACGTTGAAACAACACCAATCCAGAGGAGTAAAGCTAAAATAGCTTCAAAGGCTACCATACTACCGACGGAGAATTTGAGAGCCTTCTCCATTAGGAACTTTGAAGTCGTCCTAAGAGTTTTCCTCTGGTAGTTAGGTTTTGTCTATCTCATTTCTTTATGTGAGTCATCGTTGCAATGATGGTGACTTAGGAATGGCTTCCAAACCATTGAAAGGCACTTTGTCTCTTGAGATACCTAGGATATGCGCACTCTTCCAAAGTAGGCATCAAGCGATAATCGGGAAAGTGAAGCAATGATAGATGGATCGTAGAACGAGCGAAAGTTTTGAGAAGTCCTTCATCAATGTTAGCGTTCGAAGAGTTAAAAGAGTTCCATAGCGTTTACGAAATCCGAGGGATCTTCTACCAAGGATGCTAACTCTTTCAACTTTCCTCGTCAGAATTCTAAAGCTGTATCTTTTGGTGAATCTTCCTCGGCGTCCATCACTCTAACCTAAAATATTTTACAAAGAAAATCTCTAAATTCTTTGGAAATGGGAAGAGAAATGAAGTTTTTTGTTTTGAATGAATGAATGCATGAATGCGGCAAACATGGTTAGTAGTTATACACACGGGCAAGCGTTCGAAGTCACGAGCATGAAGCCAACCATAAGAATCAACGTGGTTAAGTTCTAAGGGCTTATTCATCTGTGAAACGAGTTCTCTCGATAATCTGCTCAACACTCCTCTTTGAAATATTATCGGATTTGTTGAATACTCGATGGTCCAATAATATTTTCAAGAGAAACTCGCCTGATCGTAGTATCGCATGACAATTACTCTGGGCTTACACCCGAATAATCTCTGCACTACATCCTAATGGCCAGGATGGTTTATGTGTTCTACATCCCACTCAGCTTCTTAAGTTTCCCCGAAAGTACAGCGTCTTTGCAATTACTTGCTAAATACAATACCCTCAAGACAACCTCCACTGAGCGGGAGATATTAACTTCGTAAGCATTGAACTTCTCACGTATTAATACCTCCACCTAGATCTTAAAAATGTTTCTTAAATCCGGGTTAGGATTTCTTTCCATCAGATGAAATCGCGAAACACACAATAAAGAAAAACAGATATATGCAAAACATAAAAGCTTATCCCCTTTCTTTTCTTTTTGAAAACAAAAAAAAGCTTGGTGCTCTCGGGCAGAGTAACGCGTTTTCTTTTTCTTGAAAAATCAAAATTTCAGCGCTCCCCAGCAGAGTCGCTGTAATACGGTGAACTGACTTTGTAGGATTTTTGTATCCAAATGTGCGGATAGCAAGAGTCGCCACCGACTTTTATTTTTATCTAATTAAGGGAAGGTAAAAGTAAAAAAGACCTTCGTTAGATTACGAGTTCGGAGAATGGTTATGAAAAGGAAGTTATTAGCACCCTTTCCATCCGTAGTTATCTGGGCTCTTAGTTACTCTAGATCACCTTTTAAAATTGCTTTCTTGTGTGTTTGACAAAAATGTTTTGAAAAGGCATTTCGCTTTGACTTTGTAATGACTCATGTAGGAGTGTATACAAAGTGTTCGGAAATTTTTTTGTTGTTTTGAAAAGAATTTGAACTTTGAAAAAAGTGTGTGGTGTGAAAAGCATTTGATAGAGCAAGCAACTAAGAGACTTATTTACCCACTCAGAATTGGTCGTTTTCGTACTTTTACATTCCTTTAGAATAGCGCTAGCCATACCATTAGTTAGTAGGTAGCTCCATTCGTTGGATGTAAGCGGGACATTCGAAGGGACATCGGATGGTCATAGAAGGCAACTTGTAGGAAGTATCCTAGCACATTCGAAGGGACTATCATCATTTTCGTGGCGACAATCGAGGGTCAAGATCATGTATTCGGAGGCGACATCGTGGGTCTTATGATCTTTGTATCGAAGGGACTATGATGATTTGTTTGGAAGGCAACGGTGCTAGAATACCTCTACGTTCGAGGGACATGACCATTTTGAATCGAAAAGGCAATGAGAGAGAATTACCCTAAGGGGTGCGTGTGTGAAAGAGTGTGTCAAATTCAGATATTTTATTTTGAAGATTAGTGTGAGCTATGTCAAATTATTATCTTGCCATACACGCCTAGTTACTAACAGTTGATAGGGTGCGGAAAGTAAAATGCGGAATGTAAAATGCGGGAAGGTAAACCTACGCTATTACATGGCTTTGGGGCAGATACATAATTTAAACTTGCGGAAAATAAAAACCTAGATTAAACTATTACAACCCATGAGCAATTACATTATTGGAAAAATAAAACGATAAAAGAAAACGTCCGAATCGAGACAACTGTGAAAGAATAAGAAAATCGGAAATATGATGAAATTGAAATAAGAAAATGTTAGAAAAATGCAATTTTTATATGAGAAAATTAATATATGCTGGAAATAAGATAAATATATTAAAATAATTTTTGGGATTTTTGGAAAAGATTTAATAATTAAAATGCAATTTATAATGATTTAAATGCAAAAATAAAATAAAATATATATGCATGCAAAATTATATTTTTAATTTATTAAATTAAATAAAGATTTTATGAAAATAATGTAAAAGAAAAATGTTTTTGGTAATTTTTAATGCAGAATAAAAATCATGAAAATAATTAAAATGAATGAAAATATTGAAATAATGTGAAAAATATGAAAATAGAGTTTTGGAAAAGTGGATTCGAACCAGAATCGAATGAGACATCCCTTTCAAACCTTGAAAACCACATGCTTGACCAATGTGGCGTGTTGCCTTTTGGAAGCGGAATGATTTGAAAATAACACGCGTCGCCTCTTGATCTCCTCCCGCTCGCGCCATCAATCGTCTTCAACCTTTTGAATTTTCAAAATCCAGTCGGCCTTTCTTCGACGCTATGTCCTCTAATATCAAAAATGCAGCACACATAATATAAATACATTCTAAAGCCATGGTTCGATTGGAAACATCATTCCGAATGCAATGGTACTAGTCTCGAGGTCCAATTTTTTCTATTTCGTGAAACCCTAAAACGGCATAGGAAACCCTAGTTATGGTGAAACACGATTCCGGTCATAAAAATTCGATTGGCTTGCCCAGAAAGTTTGTAAACTTGATGCTAAACACAAACAAACAATCAAAACAAGTTAATAATGCATGAATGTGAGAAATCGAAATTTGAAAATTCAAGAACAAACCAAACACGGATTGCTTGATTCTTGATGTTTTTTGGCAAAGTGAGGGTCTGGATCGATTCAGGAGATGTCAAGCAATGTGTTGGACACCTCAAAAACGATTGAAAACGGCTGGAAGTAGGGTTTGTACTTGCTTGTGCACCACGGTTTTTTGAGCTTTGGACTAGGGTTTCTGGAGCAATTTTTTCGTTCTCTCTTGATAGGTATGCATCATGTATTTATACTGGATGGATTTGGAATGGTTTTTGGGAAGAATTGATCAACATTCAATGGAAATCAAATTTTGATATTCTCATGAAATCAAATTTTCAAATTTTGTCAATTTCAATCCAATCTTGCCAAATTTGATCCAATTTGAAATTCTGGCATTTATGGGTTGATTGGATCACAAGAAAGCAATAAAATCAATCTTCAATTAATTTTGATTTTATAATTTATTTTAAGATTTAATTTGCATTTAAATAAATTAATTACAAATTAAATAGAAAAATAAATCAAAAATTCGTGGCATTGGGCTTGGATATTCCTAATTGCATGAGGAACAAGTTAGGATGAAGAAAAAATAGGCCTATTTGCAAAAGATTTGATTTTTGAAGTATCTCTCTTTGTGCATTCTTCCAAAATTGCCCAACTTGTGAATGGTGTAACTTGCTCAATTTTACACATTTTGAGTGTTCTTGGACTTTTGGAAAGCTCTAAGAGTCCTCTAAACAATGTCTTTGGTCTCATCTCAATTGGAGTTACCATGCTCAATATATCTTCAAAACAAAAGTTGACTTTTGTTGACTTTGAAAATGACTTAATGTTTTGAGCTATACCTCTCAAATGAAGCATTTTTGGACATTCTTGTGAGACATGAAGTTGTAGAGAATTGAATTTCCTTCAAAACAAGAGGTGGTGGAAAAATTTACGAGAAAGTTATGATCGGTCAAAGTTTAGTTGACTTTTCATCTAGAAACCCTAATTTAGAAAGTTTGACTTTTGGGCAAATCTTGAGTTTTCTTGATGAATCATGATCAACCCTTGATCAAATGATGAATGTAACTTCAAAATGAGGATGTTGACCAAAAATCAGAAGTTTTGACTGTATGTTGACCACAGTTGACTTTTTGTCCAATACACCCGATTTTCAACCATTTGAGCAATTGCCTGAGGAAACTTGACTTGTGAGGCTTGAAACTTGACATGGAGATTCTTTGAAGCATATGAGGAGGCATGAAGACCATTGGAGATGTTGGAAGTCCATCTTGTCCTGAGAAATACCAAACCCTAGTTTGGGTTGATTGTCTAGGAGAGAGTTTGTCTGATCAACTCTTGAGGAATCCTTGAGTATGGATGTATGAAATCTCTTGAGTAGATGGAGGGCAAATTTTGGGGTATGACAGTCGCCATTTTTCCTGTTCGCATTAAAAGGTGACGAGCTAGAGGGATGCGAACGTGAGTTCGGATTCTCTGGCTCGAAACAATTTAATCTTTTGATTTGTTTATAAAGATGCCGCGAGCATCAAGCTTTATTATTTTCAACACAAGAAAGATGATTTAATGATTATGAAAAAGGGGAAAGCTGAAATACCCTCAATTGATATTGATATGCGTAATGACTAAGCGCAAACTAGACAACGTATTGGGAGATTACGAGTAAGGGGATTGTTATATAAACGGAATAGATGGAGCACCCTAAATATATATAGTTATCTATAGCTTTTATATATGAATATGTTTGATATGTTTGTGTGTTTTAATTGCTATTTCTATGATTGGGAAAGTTTCTCCTTTGGGATTTTAAGAAAGACAGATTATGTGGGATTCTAGTGTTTGTTATTATTGTGCTCGCAAAGATCATGGATCTTCATACATATCTAGTGGGAATCAGAGTATTTGTAGCTCGGATCTACAGGGTTCTATGGTTTGTTTGGTCTGAGGGAGATCGAAATTTGCTCGGCAAGGATGAGACCTCGTGCCTACGTATTCTCAAAAGGATGTTGAGAAAGTCAGAGCAATCGTAGTTCCCACTTATGCTAGTGGAAAGCAACAGGATGTTAGTAAGAGACAGACAAATGTCATCTTAATGAAAAATGTATCTAATCTATGTCATCACATACATTTTGAAAATTTTGATTGTTTGAAATCTTTCATCGTAAGTATTAGGTGTTTTGCTTGAGTGTACAAGCATTACCACTTACATGTTTAAGAAAGATGTTTGAAAAAAGATGATTGAATCTTTTAACTGTAAGCATTGGGTGTTTTGCTTGAGTATACAAGCGTTACCACTTACTGTTAAGAGATGTTTTTTGTTTGAAAAGAGTTTGAAAAGTTTTTGAAAAGTTTTGACTGTATGTGATGTGATAGATAAGATACTTCTTCCATAGAGATGATAGATGTCTAAATCTCGAGGAGAAATTGATTGGATTAAAGGGATGCTTTTAAGAAGCCCATGGGTCCTTGTATTGTTAGCCCAAGAGGAGGCATTCCGAGGGTCATCGAGGTCCTTGTATGAAGCTCAAGAGGAAGCTATAGGGTATGGTGGCTTTATGTTAAAAGGGATTTCAGAAACCATCCTTTTTGAATAAGAGCAATTTCAGGAAATTTTACTCTGGGGATTTGAAAGTGATTTCACGGAAACCATCCTTTCGGGGTTCTATCTTAACGGGTGATTCTTTGTATTGGAAGCCCAATAGGAGGCTGTTAAGAGATTTCCTATCTCTTTCATTGTATGATGCCCAAGAGGGCTAAACTCAATGAGGAGTTCTTTTGAGCGAAGCCCAAGAGGAGGTGACTCAGCAGAGTGTTGTCTTATATGAAGCCTAAGCGGAGGCTAAACTACGTGGGGAGAGTTTCTTTGTACAAAGCCCAAGAGAAGGCTAGACTCAACTGGGATGAGTTGTCTTGTATGAAGCCAAGCGGAGGCTAACTCATCTTGGTGATGAATTGTCTTGTATGAAGCCCAGCGGAGGCTAAATTATGGAGAACCTATTGATTAGTCTAATTGTTATGTTATAATTAGGCAGTTTGTATAAACAGTGTGTGTGTGTGTGATATGTATTCACAGGAGTTTATGAAGGAAATATAAACAATGCAATGATGTTTATTTACAGGAGTTTATGAAATATAAACAAGTGTCGTGAAACGAGCGTTTAAAGCAGCGTAACTTGATTATTTACAAGTTTGAGCTGTGTACAAGGAAATGAATATGTACGAGCAGTATTTATGCAGACAAAGATGGATGTACATAGGAGGGTTGGGACTTACACCATAAGGAGGCCCATTGATTTGAAAGCAGTTTCAGGAATAATGCTCCTTTCAATATCAATGGTATTGATTGAATGTACGATGAAGCAGGAACAAAAGATCGGAGTTTATCGTGTTTAAGTATTTAAAAAAGTATCATGTTATGTAGATAAAAGTTTGTATGAAAAGAATTTGATATGTACAAGAAAAATGTATGTACACAAAAATGTTGGTTTGAGTATACACAAGAAGTGAAAAACAAACGATCGAAGTTTATCATTCTTGAGTATAGAAAGTATCATATTATGTATAAAAATTTGTATGTATTTGAAGAGTTTGATATGTACAAAGAAATATTATGTACATAAAAGAATGTTATGGGACTTACACGTGAGGAGGCCCATTGGTTTGAAGTTTCACGAAATTCTTCTCCTTTCAATACCAATGGTATTGGTGTATAAACAAACAAATGAAAACAAATGAAAAAATTTGTTTATGTTTGAATATTGACAATGATGATTTGAATATGTACAAGTAAAACTAAGTATGTACATAAAGTTGGGACTTACACCATAAGGGTGGCCCAAGATCGATTGAGAAATTCGAGAGAAAGCGAATGTGATTTTATCGCTTAAATCGGATCGATCGTGGTAAAAGATGTAAGTTTGATGAAATGTTTTGAAAATTATTTTGAAAACATTTTGAAATGTGAGGTTCATTTATGAGAAGTTTTGAAAAAATCGAAGTCGAAAACTTGAAAATTTCACCTAAAAGGAGGTTTGAAAAAGTGCTCGAGCGTCGTTTCGGCTCGATTAAAATTTAATCGGATGAAAGTTTTTTGAAAATTTTGCACTATCATAAAATAGATGTATTTATTGACAAGTGTTTAAAAATCATCTCAAAATGAGAAGTTTTGATTGGTCAAAAAATTGTGAAAGTTTTATGAAAAAACATGAAAAATTAGAAAGTTATAAAAAGAAATGGTCTTGATGGGAGTTGAACCCATGACCAAAGGGTGACACGTGTCGAGAAGACTAAGAGCAAGGAGGCTACCAGAGCCAAGCGCGTTTACGTGTTTAGTGGGCTAGAACACGTGTAAATGAGAGATTGGAAATTTTAAAATTCAAATTTTGAAAACAATGAAGAACATCTGGGTTCTTCATTTTGATCTTCATTGCTCAACTCGGCTACAATCTTCGTTTCTCAACGAAATTCAATGATGTAAAAGCGAAACTTGCTCGGTTTTCATCACAAACACGATGGTACTTGTTAATTGTATTTATTTTAAGCCCGAGCGATTTAGGTTTGAAGAACACTATGAACCCTAAAGCTGAAAATTCAAATTAAATGATGTATGTTTGATGATTCTTGGATTTTTGAGGGCTATTGATCGTTAGGAGTGCGAAAGAAAGCGGTGAGTTTTTTCGTTTTAGTTCAAAGAAAATGGATATCACGCGTGTTCTAACTTTGTAAAGTGAGAATCGAATTCGATCTTAGGCGTTTCGAGCAGTTTCTTGATCATTTGAGCTTCATCGGCATGTATGGAAGTTGTGTGAATGATATGCTTGCTTTGAGCTTGCTTCTATCTTTCCAACCAAGTTAACCTGCACAGACTGAAAATGGCAACTGGATTTTGATGTTAATCGTGTTACAGTTGGCTGCTAATGGTCTGGATCATATACATGATGTATAGTGATGATGTTTGAGTCATTGGAACAACAATTGCTCAAGCCAAACTAACAATTCGATTCATAAGGCAGTTTGGAAGTTTGAAAAAAAATGAAAATGAAATCTGATTTTTGCTTGCTTTCCTTATGATCTTAAGCTCTAAACAAGTTTTATGTTGATATTGAAGCATGTTTGTCACCAAATTTTAACATGTTTTCAACTATTTTTAAAAAATGCAATAATTCTCCAATTTGCACTATGTTGCTTAATTTTCAAGAAAGAAGAATGAAAGCATGGATTTGTGATGCTTTGGTGTGTATTGATCATGGAATGATACCTCTATTTATAGGCCAATGTCTCTGAAATGTTAGGCAAGCAATTTGGCATTGGTAATTCAAACTTGCCTTAGAGGGCAAGGAAGTCTTTTTTGCATTAAATGCAAAAGGAAGCTTCCTTCTTTTAACCATGGTTAATTTCCAACTTTGATCCAATCTTATCATAATTATCCCATCTGATTTTTATCAGTTCTTATCTCATTTTGGCAAGGTGGCAAGCTTCTAGAAAGAAGAAATCCAAAAAATGACCTATAATGTGAAGTTTTGAACTTTGAAAATCAAGTTCATGGAGCCTTATGTTTCAATTTCAAAAGTATGGCTAGACTCCATGGATTTGTGAGTTCTTGGAAATTTTGGAAAGCTTGTTTCACAAGCTACAACTTTCATGTTTTGAGTTTTTTCAAATTCAATTTGGAACTAGGTGAAAAAATGGCATGAAGTTTGGAAAAAATAAGAATTTTCAACACTTAGAAAATTTTCTAAGTATGAAAACTTTTGACTTTTTGTTGACTTTTCCAAATCCTTTGATTTTTTATGATCATGATGGATCATTTGAAGTATTTTGATGATGGAAAAAGTTTTGTTTTGAAAAAATTGACCAAAAGTCAAAGTTTGACTTTTCTGTGCAGATGAAAATTCATCGGATGTTTCAAAATTGGTGATAAAGTCGTGAACTTGTGATGTTTTGAATCCGAAATTAGGTCAAGATATTGTATCTAAGATATAATGACCAATCTCTATCCAAAAAGTTATTTCTTGTTCAACAAGTCGAGAATACTCATGCAGATCAAAACCCTAATTGGTGATCCTTGATTGATCCGTAAGAAATGAGTGTCGATGATCGGAGGCGATGATTTGATCAAGATAGATCAAGTGAGGTGAGAAAACTCAAACCCTAATTGATTGTCTCTTGAATCGATGAAAATCGATGAAACCCTAATTTTGACTGTGACTACTACACCGATTAATCTCTTAGTTATGCAATGATGCGAATGTAAGGTGGTATCTTAGGTCAAAAATTGGGGTATGACAAACTGCTAGTAACTAGGCGTGTATGGCAAGATAAAAACAACATAGATCACTTCTAAATACCAGATAAATTATCTGAACTTGACACACTTTCTTCACACATGCACCCCCTAGGCTATTCTCTCTCGTTGCCTTTCGAATAAATGGTCAAGTCCCTCGAACGTAGAGGTATCCTAGCACCGTTGCCTACAAACATATCATCATAGTCCCTTCGATACAAAGATCATAGTCCCTCGATGTTGCCTATGAATACATGATCTCGTCCCTCGATTGTTGCCTACAAAAAGTGATGATCGTCCCTTCGAATGTGCTAGGATACTCCTACAAGTTGCCTTCTATCACCATCCGACGTCCCTTCGAATGTCCCTTTACATCCAACGAATAGGGTTACCTACCAACTAATGGTATGGATAACACTATTCTAAAGGAAAGTAAAATAACACGGAAACGACCGTTCTGAGTAGGTAATAGACTTTTAGTTGCTTGCTCTATCAAAACGCTTTTCACACCTCACACTTTCAAAATATTTTCAAAGCACTTTGTATACATTCCAGCGTGAATCATTACAAAGTTCTTTTTTCAAAATGAAACATTTCCGAACACTTCGTATACATTCCGGTGTGAATCATTACGAAGTCAAAGCGAAATGCCTTTTCAAACCATTTTTCAAACACACACACAGAAAGCAAATTTTAAGATGAGCTAAAGCAACTAAGAGCCCGTAGATAACTACGGATGGAAAGGGTGCTAATACCTTCCCTTTTCATAACCTTCTCCCTTACTCAGAATCTAACGAAGGTCTTTTCCTGTTCTTTTCACCTTCCCTTAATTGGATAAAAGAAAAGTCGGTGGCGACTCTTGCTATCCGCAACATTTGTGATTAAACGCAAAACAAACCAAAGTCAGTTCTCCCACCGTATTACAAGATGATTCAGAATTTCTCTGATGATCAATCATGATTTTTTGAAATGTTTTGAACCAAGAAATTAGGTCAAGATATTGCATTGATGATTTAAAGATCAATCTCAAAGAAATTACGTCATTCATTGAGCAAAAAGTCAATGATATACCATCCTCGATCAAAACCCTAATTGGTTGATTCAAGATAAATCTTGAGGAAATGTTTGGAATTTGAAGATCAAATGTTGATGATTGATGAAGATAGATTATTTGAGGTGAGTAGAGACTCAAACCCTAATTCAGAATATCTTGAACAAATGAAAATTTTGACCAAAACCCTAATTTGGCTTCAGGAGCACACACGTGATCTATCCTGTATTGAAATTGTTAGTGATGCAATGATGCATATGTGAATGATATGATGTGGTATCTTAGGTAAAAAATTAGGGTATGACAGATGCCCCTATTTAAGTTTCTTGAACCTAAGATATGAAGATGAGAATCTTCATCTCGAGAGGTGTGAAGAGACTTAAATATCAGAATACACAAATTTTGGACATAAGATACAAAAAAATGCGAATGATGCAAAGTGATTGTAGAAAGTTTACCCAGGAGGTACCAAAGAGTAACATGTTGGGGAAGAAAGACAATTGCGAGGATGTCTCAATCTATTTAATAAAGGAGAATCCTGCTTGTTGGGAAACAAGTATATGTTTCACTGGGAAAATAGATTCACAGAGGAAAATGAATATCTATTTCGCTTTGGGAAACGAGGAGATTACCTTCTGTCAGCCTTGTAACAACGTTCAGGGTAGTTTAAAGATGACATTACCAATTATCATCCTAGTGATAGTTTATGGTAATTTGAAATGATTACTCACTTACCAATTATCAGCCTTGTGATGGTAAATGGTATGAGTTTCTGAAGATACTACCAATTATCAGCAAAGTGATAACTATAACAAGGTAATTGTTGAGAGAATATTACTAAGTATTCAGCCTTGTGAATAACAGACAGCGATGGAAACAAATCTCAAATGAGTTTCTATTTTCACAGTTGCAACCTTCCTGGGATCTTTTTGAGAAGATGCAGGCATTTTGATTGTAAAGATACAGGTTTCTCAGAGAGAAAGACAACTGTGGGGATTTCTTTAACTTTCATGATTGGACTTGTTAAGAAGAACAATCATTTTATGATAAGTTCCAAGATGAAAAGGAAACGAGGAGATTACCTTCTGTCAGCCTTGTAACAACGTTCAGGGTAGTTTAAAGATGACATTACCAATTATCATCCTAGTGATAGTTTATGGTAATTTGAAATGATTACTCACTTACCAATTATCAGCCTTGTGATGGTAAATGGTATGAGTTTCTGAAGATACTACCAATTATCAGCAAAGTGATAACTATAACAAGGTAATTGTTGAGAGAATATTACTAAGTATTCAGCCTTGTGAATAATAGAGCGATGAAACAAATCTCAAATGAGTTTCTATTTTCAGATTGCAACCTTCACAGGGATCTTTTGAGAAGATGCGCATTTTGATTGTAAAGATAGGTTTCTCGGAGAGAAAGACAAGCTGGGGATTTCTTTAACTTTCATGATTGGACTTGTTAAGAAGAACAATCATTTTATGATAAGTTCAAGATGAAAAGGAAATAAGCGGATCGGATAACGAGGCTATTGCTTATTATTTGCAAGTAGATTTTTTAAATCTAGACCTGAATTAGTTAGAGACGAGGTTCTATCCAGGAATGAATTGGAAAGAAACGGTCAATCAAGACTTTGTACCCAATGAGGAATGATCTCGATTGGGGAACTGGAGAAAAGACTGTATTCTTTCTGCTTGGGGATAATCTATTAGAGAGATGACACACTCATACTTGTTTTTTGGGAATAAATGCAACCTAAACAAGTGATATTGAAGCAAACATTGAGAAATGCAAGAATGCATTAATAATGAAATTATGTATGAATGATGAATGTCATGAATTTCATATGCATGTTGACGATACTTGACAAGACAACTAAAGCGTATTTGGAAAAGGACTACATCACAGTTCAATCAAATACTCAGCAAAATCTTCAGCAATGGTGTAGATGTTACTGATGATGAATCTGAGTTGCATGCTTTAAACTTTTCTGGGGAAAAGGAATTTTACTGGAAACCCAGTTTGGGGATTCTTTTTCGGATAAGAATACCGTCTTTGATGATCTCTTTTGGGGAAGAGAAAACTTCTCAGCAGGTGTTTATCTTTTAGAGGTCGAAACACTCATGGAGATAACTGTTGACATTCCTTATGTGTTCACAGTTCGAAGGAAAATTTTGCTTTTATTTCAAAAATTTTGAAGTAAAAGTTCATTTAAAACTTTTTTTTTAGTTTCAAAATTGATTTTCACAAGAAAAAAAACGTTATTTTGTAAAATAGAATAAAGCAAGAATTGCAAACAAATAGGCACATGGCTCAAATTTTATTGATAGAATGGTAAAGGCGTGATTCCATGGACTATTTACAAAAGTTTTAAATGGTAATATATTAGGAAAAGGCTACGTTGAAAGCAATAACGCTATTCTCTAACAACTTTGAATCCCAAGCGTTCTTGTTGCTTTAGAAGATTTGATTGAAGATCCGTTGATGGAAAATTCTTGATTGATAATGATGATGAAGTTACATTGTCATTTTCATCCTTAATTTTTGCCTAGATTACCCTTTCAGGTTTCCAATCTACCAGGATAAGTTTCTGTTTATTGTCTCTAACTTTTTCCTGGACCTCCTTTTAGGTTTTAGTCCACGAGCGCTCATTTTTCCTAAGCCTCCCTTTTTCGGGTTTTCGACTTACCGAGTTATTCTTTTGTCTTTTTAGACAAAGTATTTCTTGACTGTATCAACATTTACAGGACGCGGGAGTTCATCACCGTCCATGGTTGTGAGATTCATAACACCACCATTTGCCCCTAGAATCTGGTTGAAAATACAACATCTTTTTAAGCACGAGGTCGCCTTCTTAAAATTAACGAGGTCGAACCTTTTTGTCGAAGGCTTTCTTCACCCTTCTTTGATACAACTGTCCATGACACAAAGCGGTCATACGTTTTTCTTCGATTAAGTTTAACTGATCGTATCTGCTTTGACACCATTCAACCTCAGATAACTTAGCCTCCATGAGGACTCTCATTGATGGAATTTCCACTTCCACAGGGAGCACTGCTTCCATGCCATACACTAAAGAGAAAGGGGTTGCCCCTGTTGAAGTGCGTACTAAAGTGAAATATCCATGTAAAGAAAATGGAAACACTTCATGCCAGTCTTTGTAAGTGATGACAATTTTCTGGACGATCTTCTTGATGTTTTTGTTGGCGGCTTCCACAGCTCCGTTCATCTTTGGTCGGTAAGGAGATGAGTTATGATGCTCAATATTGAATTCCTCACACAGTTCTTTCATCATTTTGTTGTTCAAGTTCGATCTATTATCTATAATGATCTTGCTTGGAACTCCATATCAGAAACTGAGGTTGTTTTTTATGAACCTCACAACCACCTGTCTTGTAACGTTGGCGTAAGATGCTGCTTTGACCCATTTGGTGAAGTAATCAAAAGCCACTAAGATGAAGCGATGATCGTTTGAAGCTTTTGGTTCAATCATTCCAATTATGTTGATACCCCACATGGAGAAAGGCCATGCGAGAGGAGAACATGTTGAGTAGAGTCAGTGGCACATGTATCTTATCTGCGTAGGTATGACACTTGTGACATCTCTTAACATGTTTACAGCAATCAGATTCCATTGTTATCCAATAGTAACCTGCTCTTAAGATTTTTCTCGACATTGCATTCCCATTTGAATGAGTTCCAAATGACCCTTCATGTGCTTCATGTATTAACATATCTGCTTCGTGTCTGTCCACGCGTATGAGCAAAACCATATCGAAGTTTCTTTTGTATTGCACATCTTGATTTAGGAAGAAATTTCTAGAAAGCCTCCTTATAATTTTCTTATCTTTGTGCGATTCCCCGAGTGGGTACTCTTGAGTTTGAAGGAAGCGTTTGATGTCATGGAACCACAGTTTATCATTGATGGCTCATTGCAAACACATAGGTCTTTCAAGGCGTCGATGTTGATCTTAGGCATATTGTTCCAATGGTTGACTTTGAACATGGAAGATCTGATATCTAAAGGCGCGCCATTCGATTTTGATCTCGGTAATATGATGCAATTCAACTTTGTTGAAGAAATTCAACAACCGTCTCACATAATCTCGTAGGGAATGAAACCAAGGTGATGATGTATGTGAACCGACTTTGAGAATTTTGTATCGCAAATGTGCGGATAGCAAGAGTCGTCACCGACTATTCTTTTATCCAATTAAGGGAAGGTAAAAGTACAAAAAGACCTTCGTTAGATTACGAGTAAGGGAGAAGGTTATGAAAAGGGAAGGTATTAGCACCCCTTTCCATCCGTAGTTATCTACGGGCTCTTAGTTGCTCTTAGATCACTTTAAAATTTGTGCTTTCTGTGTGTTTGAAAAATGTTTTGAAAAGACATTTCACTTTGACTTTGTAAGGATTCATGTAGGAATGTATACAAAGTGTTCAGAAATGTTTCGTTTTTAAAAGAGTTTGAACTTTGACAAAAAAGTGTGTGGTGTGAAAAGTATTTGATTTGAGCAAGCAACTAAAAGTCTTATTACCTACTCAGAATTGGTCGTTTTTCTGTATTGTTTTACGTTCCTTTAAAATAGCGCTATCCATACCATTAGTTGGTAGGTAACTCCATTCGTTGGATGTAAGCGGTACATTCGAAGGGACATCAGATGGTCATAGAAAGCAACTTGTAGGGAGTATCCTAGCACATTCGAAGGGACTATCATCATTTTTCGTAGGCGACAATCGAGGGTCAAGATCATGTATTCGTAGGCGACATCGTGGGTCTATGATCTTTGTATCGAAGGGACTATGATGATTTGTTTTAAAGGCAACGGTGCTAGAATACCTCTACGTTCGAGGGACTTGACCATTTGAATTCGTAAAGGCAACGAGAGAGAATTACTTTAAGGGGTGCGTGTGTGAAAAGAGTGTGTTGATTTCAGATATTTAATCTTGGAGTTATGAGTGAGCTATGTCCAATTTTAGTCTTGCCATACACGCCTAGTTACTAGCAGTTTATAGGGTGCGGAAATTAAATCGCGGAAATGTAAAGTGGAGAAAGATAAATCCTACGCTATTACATGGCTTTGGGGCAGATACATAATTTGGAAGTGCGGAAAATAAAAGTTCTAATTAAACTATTACATCCCATAGGCAGTTACATAATTGAAAAGAAAAGCGATAAAAAATTGTCCGAAACGTTTTAACCAGGTTCGAACCCAGGACCATGGAGAGCATCTTCTCTTGCCAGCGCCTTAACCACTACGCCACAATGCACTTTGTGTTTGTAAAACTGAAATCAATTGAATATGAATGTAAACGTGTCATGGATATGTTTCAAACCAAGTCAGCACGCGTGGACCCCAGTCAATACGAATGGACGAATCAGAACTCTCCATCGCGCCACGCCAGTCTTCACCGGTCAGAGCAAGTCAACGACGCCGGAGCCCTAGCTCCAGTCGTCTTCTCCGGCAAACCTGAGATACAAACTTGCAAAACACGCGAAATAAAAAGTTCTTAGGTACCCTACCTCCCTAAATCGAGGGCTGCGAACACGATGGTGCCATTAGTTTTGACTGAATCGACCTGTATAAGTCAGTTCGATCGAAACAGTTCACGAAGCCCTAATCATGGCAAATCGGTTTCTGGATGTTCAAGCTTGCATGTAATGGTTCAAACATGACCTAAAGAGTGTACTGATTCCAAATATGCAAACAAGAATGGTTAATAACGCATGAATAATAAAAATCGAAATTCAAAAATATACCAAATCGGAGCAAGCTGTAGATCGAGTTCTAGACAGTCTTGGCTTCAAGTAAGCGATGGTTTCGATTGCTGGGAACCTCAGGAAGGTGTTTGGATGGTTGGCTTGCCTTGAAACCTGCTGGAAATTAGAATTCGATTTTTGCAACTTTGATAAAAAATTTGGCAAAATAAGGGTTGTTGTTGGGGCTAGAGTTTCGTGTTTTGTCTTGTGCAGCTTGCTTGGTATTTATAGAGTGTAATATGAGAGCAAAGAGAGTGAAAAAAGATTGGATATTGAATGTGCAATAAATTTCTTTCAAATAAAATCAAATTTTGGAGAAAATTTGATTTTCTCTTCCATGGGAAAGCAATCACGAAATTGGTATGTTTTGTGGGCTATCTTGGACCTCAAGCTTGATAAAAATCCACTATTTTTGAAAACATCTTATTTTCATATTTTATATAATTTAAATTTGAACTAAATGGTTTTAAATTCAAAAATAAATCAATAAAATAAAATTTGGCCATGGCAAGGCATCAATAGGTCACAAATAATATCATGATCAAGTTTGGATCATAAAATTATAGGCCCATTTGGAAAAAATTGGATTTTGACACATATCTCCTTTTGTGCAATTTTTCAAAAATGCCCAACTTCTAAATGGTGTATTTTGCTCAATTTTCCACATATTTGGGTGTTCTTGGACTTTTTAGAAAGCTCTAAGTGTCCTATAAACAACCTCTTTGGTTTCATCTCAATTGGAGCTTCCAAGCTCAATAAATCTTCAAATGAAGCATTTTTTGAACATTCTTTTGAGACATGAAGTTGTAGAGAATTGAATTTCCTTCAAAACAAGAGGTGGTGGAAAAATTTCTGAGAAAGTATGAAGAAGTTATGCTCAGTCAAAGTTTGGTTGACTTTTCACTAAAAAACCCTAATTTGGAAAGTTTGACTTTTGAGCAAATCTTGAGTTTTCTTGATGAATCATGATCAAACCTTGATCAAATGATGAATGTAACTTCAAAATGAGGATGTTGACCAAAAATCAGGAAGTTTGACTGTATGTTGACCACAGTTGACTTTTTGTCCAATAATACTGATTTTCAACCATCTGAGCAATTGTCTGAGGAAACTTGACTTGTGAGGCTTGAAACTTGACATGGCGAATCTTTGAAGCATATGAGGAGGCATGATGACCATTCGAGATGTTTGAAATCCATCTGGTCCTGAGAATTGCCAAACCCTAGTTTGGGTTGATTGTCTATGAGAGGGTTTGTCTGATCAACCCTTGAGGAATCCTTGAGGATAGATGTATGAACTGTCTTGAGAAGTAGGAGGGCAAATTTTGGGGTATGACAGCTGCCCCTGTTCAATCTTCTTGTACTGGAAGGGTTAGATTGGCGTGTCTGCCTTTCGTGACCTGGAGATAGAATATGATTGAACACTCGAGTACACCTGAAAATTTACACTCGCTGTTAACTGATGATGCGGGAATGGGCTTACAGACGCCATTTGGAGAAGGTGGAGACTTCACCGGGGAATGAGTCGTGCGCTAGACTTAAAACGTTGTGCGAATAGGAGAGGTGTCGAGAGATGGGCTTAAGATGCCATCGAAAAGATCGATCTTTGGGGAGTGAGCCATCGCTTGGCTCTATAGGCGTTTACGGAAGTGAAAGGAGCATGGAGATGGGCTTAAGATGCCATCCGGAGGAGTCGTGCGTTAGACTTCGTGTTCACCTTTGAATAAAGTTATTGGTTTGTATTGGTTTTAACCAAATATCGACGATGCAAGTGGAGAAATGTTGACAAGTAGTCGGAGATGGGCTTAAGATGCCATCCAGGCAAGCGAGTCGTCGCTAGACTTTGTAGTTCTTGTTGATAATAAGAGAGTCGAATATATATTTGTCTTGATTACCTTTGAGTGGATAGTAGTTGCCAAAATGTGGGACTTCTGTTGTGCTTGATCTTGATCAATGCCGGTTATCGGAGGATAACTTGATTATTCGAGATAGTTTTCCGTCGGCGGGTATTAATCACAGATCATTGTCGGAGGACAGCAAGGGTGGTCGTTCGGATAGTTTTCCGTCGGCGGGCATTAATCTGGACCGGTTGTCGGAGGACAACTAGGGCGATCGTTCGAATAGTTTTCCGTCGGCTTGGAATTAATCACTGACCGGTTGTGGGAGGACAACTAGGGCGATCGTTCGAGATAGTTTTCCGTCTAGCTTGGGCATTAATCTGGACTGTTTGTTTTAAGTGATTTTCACGCAGGGAAAAACAAAGGAAATTTGATAGAATATTGTTAGTCTTATGCAAAGTATGATGCATGACGATGTGTATGAATGACATATGCTATAATTATGACTTTTATGAGCAATGCATGAATGATAGATGTTGTGGTATTTCAAAACATATCCATCTTGAAGAAGATTTGGATGTTCTGCTTGAGGACTTCTGACTTCTGCTCGGGGATGAAGAGGATGGAAACCCTGAGAAGAAAGATATCCTTGATTCCTCCGATGCACTATCTGACCAAGTCTTGAGCCTAGATATTGTTGAGGATGGCGAGAAATGAGAGATCTTGTTGAGGATCTTGTACATAGACCCTGCTGGGGAGAATCTAGGAGGCACTCTACTGGGGATCTTACGTGTAAATCCTGCTGGAGAGTATTTGATAGTTGCTGGGAGACCGAGTTAGAAGGATCTGGAGCCCGTTGAAATCTCTGGCTGGGGACTAAAAGATATATGTTTCCTCTGGTGCACTATCTGACCAAGTCTTAGGTCTGGATGCTGCTGCTGGGGAGGTGATGGTTGTCAAGAGATATTTTGCCGGGGATACCTCTGCTGGTGATGAATCGTTACTGCTTGGAGACTGATTTAACATGGTTTAGTTGAGTGGAATCACTGCTCGGGGAATAACGTATACTCCGTTGTGGAAGGTTTGTAGTGAGTGATACCTCTGTGGGGATCATGCTCTGCGGAGGAATATTTTGGGGACTTTCGTCGTCATCTCAATTCCTGGAGCCCGTAGTAATTACTCTTGTTTGTTCACTTTTCGCATGTCTGTAAGCAGATTTTTATTGTCAGATGCATATAATCACTCAAAGCAAACGTTGGACTTTATGCAAACAACAATAGCAAAAATTTGTAAAGAGAAAGAAACTTGTATTTATTTGAAATGTGGCGTATGGCGTGGTTTGTACACAAGAAAGGTAAAACCTGTCGGAAACAATCTCGTTAAGTTCCAACATGCTAGTACTCATATATTTGACTATCTCATCTCCTTCATCGGTAGAAAGTGAGTAGTGATCTTCGCCATTTGAATCTTGATAGTAGTGCGGAAGTAGGTGATCTGACGAGACATAGTCGTGCGCTTAAATCTAACTTTTGCCTAGACCGCCCTTCGGGTTTCGGTCTAAGATACCCTTTTTTGCCCAAGCCTCCTTTTCGAGTTTTCGACTTGCCGGGTGTACATGTTTTGTTTATATATCCTTAATTTTTGCCCAAACCCTTTTGGTTCGCCAGGATGCCCTTATTTTTGCCTAGGTTCGTCGACCTAGCGGGTCTCTTTCATGCGTAGTATTTTTTGACTATGTCTGCGTTCACAGGGTGTGGGAAGTCTTCACCATCCATGGTGCTAAGTATCATAGCTCCATGAAAAATCTTGTCTTGACTACAAACGGTCCCTCATAGGTGGGAGTCCATTTTCCCCTGGGATCACCTTGTGGAAGAATAATGCGCTTGACTACTAGATCACCGACTTGGTAGACTCGGTGTTTGACCTTCTTATTGAATGCTCCGATCATTCGTTTCTGATAGATATGTCCATGGCAGATGGATGTGAGTCGTTTCTCATCAATCAAGTTAATCTAGTCAAGGCGAGTCTGGACCCAATCGTCTTCGCCTAATTGTGCGTCCTGGAGGACTCTGGTTGAGGTATCGAACCTCGATTGGTGGGGCCTTCCATACAGTATACAAGAGAAGGAGTTGCCCACATCGATGTCCGTCTTTGTAGTCGCGATAACCATGAAGAGAAAATGGTAGTATCTCATGCCAATCTTTGTTAGTCACTCTCATCTTCTGTATAATCTTCTTAATGTTCTTGTTGGCGGCTTCGCCATTCATCTTAGGCGATAAGGAGAAGAGTTGTGATGCTTGATCTTGAACTACGTGCGAGTTCGGTGATCATCTTATTGTTGAGATTAGAGCCGTTATACTGTGATAATCGTTTGGAGTGCCATAAGCGAGATAAGATTATGCTTGATGAAGCGATTCCATAACATCTGACAGAAGCGCCTCTACCACTTGGTGAAATAGTCAATTGCCACAAGGGCGAAGCGATGTCCGGCTGTGGGCAATTTCTCCGATCATGTCAATGCCCCACATTGCAAAGGCCAAGGAGGCTGTTAGAACATTGATGCTTGGAGAGTGCGTGCACTTTGCATATATATCATTTGTGACAAGATCGGTAGCGGTGACAATCGGCTTCCATGGTGGACCAATAGTAACTTGTTCTCGAAATCTTTTTAGCCATTGTATGACCAACTGGAGTGGGTACCAAATGCACCTTGTGTAACTCTTCCATGATACATTCCGCTGTTTCCGGTCTACGGTAGAGTAAACCTGAGTCGTGATTGCGTTTATGCAGGGATGCCATTCTTTGAGGAAGAATTTGGATCGAACCTTCTCAAAACTTCTTATCGTTGACGGATGCCCTGCGGGATATTCTTGAGTCTCAAGATACCTCTTCACGTCGTAGTACCAAGGCTCTCTACGTATCAAGCTCATAACAATATCTTTGGTTAAACCTCTCGATGATGATCGGGAGCCTCGTTGTCGGCTAACCTTGAACATAGATGACATAGTAGCCAGCGTGCGGTGATTCTCTTCTCGTGGAATGTGATTGAAAGTGATCTCTTCGAAGTAGGGGATCAAACTTAGGACATGCTCTCGATATGGGATGAGATTCGGATGCTTCGTATCCCACTCGCCTTTAATCTGACTGATCACTAAAGCTGAGTCTCCATACACTTGTAAGAACTTGATTCTTAAGTCAATAGCAGCTTTGATACCCATAATGCACGCTTCGTATTCGGCCATGTTGTTAGTGCAACTGAAACATAATCTGGCGGTGAAAGGCGTGTGCCCGCCTGTAGGAGATGTAATGATGGCGCCAATGCCTTTGCCAAGTGCGTTAGAGGCTCCATCAAAGACCATAGTCCATCGGGATCCTTGTTCAGGTCCTTTGTCTGGTCCTGGTTCTTCGCAATCTGTAACTAGTAAAACATCTTCGTGAAAACTCGAACTGTATGGTGATAGTCATCTGACGATGAGCCAATAATCGGCTCTACACTTCCTTTGATCGCTTTAGAAAGTATTGGATGTCGTATTCAGTCAAGATCATCGCCATCTTGCTATTCTTAGGAGAGTTTTCTCAAATATGTATTTTATGGGATCCATCTTGAAATCAACAAAGTAGTGTGGGTCAACATATATTGTCTTAGTCGTGACACCAGCAATGCGCAAGTTTTCTCATTGTGAGTATCTTGTTTCACGAGTCGGTAAACTTTTGCTAAGTAGTATATTGCATACTCTTTTCGACCAGACTCGTCATGTTGCCACACACATTGAGTTCTCTAACACGCCAAGTACATGATAAGAGGTCTTCCTTGGGCGGCATCGGGATAGGAGGATTACTGTAGGTACTCCTTGATTTTGTCAAAAGGATCGCATCGTCGTTCCATTCTACCACTTGATCTTTCTTAAGTAACTTGAAGATTGGCTAGGTTAGGTGTGTAATGATCGGCAATGTAATTCAATCGCCCAAAACTCTAACTTCCTTCTCGGTGCGAGGGCTGGCATCTCTTGAATAACTTTAACCTTGGCGGGGTCAACTTCAATACCTTTTCCATTGACGATAAACCCTAGGAGTTTTCGGATCGACTCCAAAAGTGCACTTGTTGGGATTAAGTCTCGATCTGTACCTCTTCAACTGTCAAGCAGTTTAGTAGATGATCGATGATCTTCTTGATGCGTGATCGAGTTATCATGTAAATCGGCGTAGACCTCTATCTCGTGATGAATCATGTCATGGAATAATGTCACCATAGCGTATGAGTGGCGCCCGCGTTCCTCGATCAGAGCGGCATAACCTTGTAAGAAAGTGCCCCTTGTGTAATGAAAGT
The DNA here is from genome assembly GCA_021764765.1 of Vicia sativa. Lineage (NCBI taxonomy): Eukaryota > Viridiplantae > Streptophyta > Magnoliopsida > Fabales > Fabaceae > Vicia > Vicia sativa. The sequence goes on from CM038793.1 coordinate 76,276,192, forward strand.
AGTCTTCTCCATGTCTTGGGGAGCCATTTTGATCGATTGTAACGGAGAAACCATCCATGAAGGAAAACCTTATCTTTGGCGGTGTTGTCAACGAACATCAATATGAGGAAGTGGAAAATCGTCTTTCGGACTCGCTTTGTTCAAATCTACGTAATCCACACATCGTACCTTGCCATCCTTCTTGATGCGGGTACCACGTTACAACCTTTGTGGATAAATAGACTAAGAAACGGCGTTGAGCGCTTCATAACTTGACTTTGATTTTCTCGACATCTCGGGGCGCATCGGCGAACCTTTTTCCTTTGGGAAAACCTTCTTTTATCGGTAGATGTACCACAATATCAATGTCTAAACCGGCATGTCTTCGTAGGACCAAGCAAAAACCTCAATATAGTCTCGTAGCATAGAATCAATCTTTCTTTGACCTTTGTTCTCAAGACCCGCTCCTATCTTGATCTCTTTCTGTCTTCATCGATTACCCAAATTCACAACCTCGACACTCTTCGTGTGGTTTGTATAACTCGATCTTCTTGTTGTAGCGATCGACAAGTTCTCCTGGAACTTCACAATCTTCCTCACCTTCGTCTTGGCTTGGTAGATCGGATTATCGAAGTCATATTTAGCAATAGCATAAGCGTATCAACGAGATTCGGAGTGATTACGGTGTATCACGTGGGTGTGTGTAAGAAACACATAGCTTTTTGAAGGGTGATAAAGTAAAAGAAAACAAACAACAATTGAATGCAAAAGTCCAACGATTTTATTGAATGAAAATATGCAAATGACAGATAATAACCCTCACAAACGAGCCATGATGCCCCGGGCAAGGCACTAGGCTTTAGAGTTTATTGTTCAAAACATAGAAAATCGAAGAAAAAACAAAAACAAGAGCAATTACTCACATCTAAAGGAGATTGGTATAGCGTCTTGATCTCAATTCTTTGAGTCCATTGTCGGGAGTTGGGAAGATCCATTTGCTGATGTCGAAGTCGTTGTCGTCGTCTTCTATAGCATGGATTCCACTCTGGCTAATGCGGAAAGGAAGTTGGCCGGCACGTTCGCGGCGTATCATCTTCTGACCTTTGATGGTGAAGCCTAAACCAGTTTGTCGAGACTTGAAAGGAAGATGTCCCCAAATAGTACTACCTCCTTCTTCAGGCTTGAGCATCCTTGATGAGGCCATCCTAAGGCGGAACTTGTGTAACCGAGGGTAGCAGGAGAGTCAGCGAGCATGACTCGGGAATTGTTTCAAAAGCGGGAGTCTCGAAGAATTCACCCTCCATCTCAAGGTATCGGAATGATGTAGATGGTGACCATATATTCTTCTTCACCACATCTGTGACAACCCTTTCACGGGTACTTCAACTTGATGTAAGGTAGAGGTGCCTTGCCCCATGTATCAAGAGGCGTCCAGTAGGCAAGAGTAAGTTGGACGAATGTCCATGACAAAGAAAGTGGAATTAAAAGTGGAACCGACTTTGCAAGAGTGAGCTCTCCAAGTACTGTTCGCTTAGAACCATCGAAAACTCTCACAATTATATCACTGGGCTTCAGGACCAACCCCTCAACATCAAGTCGATCGAAAGAAGTCTTTGGAAGGATATTCAGAGCAGAACTGGTATCAACCAAGACATGAGATAATGTAACACCCTTGCATTCGACAGAGATGTGCAAGGCTTTGTTGTCTTTCTTTCCGGAAGGAGTCAAATCAGCAACAGAGAAGCCTAGGCCGTTGTTGGCAGCCAGGCTGGCAATACAAACTTCAAACTGATCAGTAGTAGTGTCTTGCGGTACATGAGCATTCTTCAGAAACTTCACCAAGGCGTTGGCATGAGCCTCGAACCTGAGCGAGCAAGCATGGAGATCTTGGGCGGAGTCATCCCATTGTTCCACAACATTGTAGTCACACTTCTTGATAATCTTCAAAATTTCCTCCATTTCTCGTTTGGAGTGTCTTGACAACTTCCTCGGTATACATTGGTGCGGGGTGAGTCCTTTGGTTCTTTCCCTCTAGCTTGGGGAATGGGTTGAATAACTGGAATGCGAGCTGGTGTCACCGTGTCTTTTGGTGGAGAGATATCTGGAGAGAAAACCCTTCCGGTTCTGGTCACCTTACTCGATCCGGTGATGTTGTCTATGTCAAGAATGGTAGCTTCAACTGTAAGATCTTCAATGGTCAGAGGGTCTTGCTTGACGCCATGATAGTAAACATCAGCTCCATAATTCCAAGGGATAGCCTTGTCGGAGGAATATGGAACCGGTCTGGGAGAAGTAATAATGAGTGGTGCCACTCTAGGCACGAGATCGATGAAATCCTTATTGTGTTAACGTCAGCATAGTCTTACGGAAATTGTCACCCCATCCGGTTGCCTTAACATCTTCAATAGGAATTTTGTAGCTTTCGGGAACAGTATACTTCACCATGTAATCATACTTTCCACTTGGCTGCCCCAGGTATCCCACGGATGATACTGTTTCATTCACATCTTGATCTTGGTTTCTTAGACATGTCTTCACACAAACTCTCCACGGTGGTTTCGAGGAATAGTATCTCACGGTTATCCATCATGCCGAACACGTCTTCTCAACCAAGCACAACCATCAGTGCGGATGGGCTGCGACAATTCTGGGCATCTGGATTGACACGGCTTGCAGCAAAATCTTCTTAACGAGTCATCGGAGGAATGGTCAAGTCATCTATGTTGAAAACATAAGTATCTTCCCAACACATTGGAATTCTTGTCATGGTTAGGCATAGGTGCATTGATCACATTCGGTCTCAGCGGAGGATCAAACTCAATGCTTGCTTCAATCATATCTTGAATCTTGTTCTTGAGCCCAGCGGTTGTCGATGTCGTTACAGGCTATTGGAGTGGTAAGCACACTTAGCATTAGGATTGTATCTCGGAGAGAAGTATTGACACTCGAGGAGGATCCTTCAAAATCGCTCTACTTTCAACATGTGTTGCAAGGCTTGCGACAATGACATGTTGATCTTTGTAAGCCTTCATGGCGCGTTACGCTCACGCGTTGTCTCTTGAGGTTGTCTTGATGTAGGATTGGAGATCCTGCCCCTGATTGAGCACGGTCGGTCTTGGCTCGGCTTTTCGACCATACAACATTGACTTCTTTCTTACCACCAAAAGACCTCTTTGCAGCATTCGAGGACGACTCTAACTGAATCTTCCCACTCTTGATACCAGCTTCAATACGTTCTCCTGTCAATATCAGCTTAGTGAATCCGGCTGAAGAGTTTCCAATCAGATGATTGAAGAGTGGACCTGTCAGTGTTCCCATAAACATATCAACCAACTCCCTATTGGACAAGGGTGGTTGAACTCTGCCTGCTAGATCTCTCCATTTTTGAGCATACTCTTTGAACTTCTCGTCACGACCCATAGACATGCTCTGTAGTTGTATGCGAGTGGGTGTCAATTCAGCATTGTACTCATACTGTCTGTAGAAAGCATCTGCTAAGTCACTCCAAGTACGGATACGGTCATTCTCTAGCTGATAATACCACTCCAATTGAGTTCTGGACAAACTCTCTTGAAAATAGTGCATCCACAACTTTCTGTCATCAGTGTGGGGATTGATCTTCTGAACATAGGAATTCAAATGCAGCTTTGGACAAGAAGTGCCATCATATTTGGCAAAAGTAGGGACTTTGAACTTGGGAGGAATCACCACACCAGGGACAAGACTCAGATCATCAAAATTCAGCCCGGACATCTTCAGATTCTCCACAGCATTCAGACGGTCTTCAAGTTGCTTGTACTTGTCATCTTCATCAGAGTACTGGTCATTATCATAGTCTTTTTCAGGCTCATGCTGACTGCCTTCGTCATCACCCTTGACACTCCCCTCATTCTTGACACTTCCTTCTGAGAGCTCTATCCGAATGACCACTTTAGGACCACCTTTGCGTCTACCCTTGTTGAGGACACCAGACCCTCTTCTTTACATTGATGAGCTTCTTGGATCTTCTTGGCCTTGGACCAAGTGGTGAACATCTGTTGGGCCAGGCATTACGAGCACAGAGATCCTTGAGTCTGTTCAAGAGCCATTTATGCTAAAATAAATAGCGAGAAAATGAGAAAACCAATCTTCAATGTACTGTTATGAGATGTTATGCTATGATATGCGATGTTTATGCGAATGCAATGCAATGTTTTCAAGGACCTTAGAGATTTAAATTTGTTAACCAAGCACGAACAAACATTTATTAGTTCTTTTTTATTATTCTTTTTCTTTTTAAGTACAAAAAGATAGTTCAAAAAATAAAAGAAAAGCATAAAAAATCCTAAAGCTCTAAGTCTCCCATGGGCTCTTCCTCTTGGTGCCGAGGTAGGCGTTGATGTTCCTCTCCTCATGAAGTAGCTTGGTCAACTCTAGCACTTTCTTCTCACTTGCATAACACTGAGCTTCGAAAGTATCCCTTTCTTCTTTAAGTTGAATCCAGGATCTCTTCAAGCCTTCAAGATCTGTAGGCATGTCAGGATGGAGAACAGTATAGGGTACGTCACCTATAGCAATAGGTTCCATAATTACTGGTAGAACAGGCGTGAATGGCATCATGAGGTTTTGAGCTCGAGCTCGCACCCATTTGAGGTAAGGTTCCCAAGGAATGGAGTTCTGGTGCCCCAAAGTCTTGGTATTAGTCTTCTTTACCATGCCTCAAGCGTGTATGAACCTTCGTCGGTAATTCTGGAGATCGTGGTTGTAGTCGAACATAACATCTTGGAGAAGCATATCATGTGGACCATCTCTTTGAGCAAAACCAAACTGACGTAGAGCTAGAGAAGGGTTGTAAGTAATACCTCCCCTTATACCAAGTAGTGGTACATTAGGGAACTCTCCACAATGCTCAATGAATGTGAAGTCCTTTTGAGAGAAAAGATTCCAACGGATATCTGAATGAGAGAGTGACATTAGTCTTTGAGACCATCTTAACCTTTGTTCATTCTTCAAAACTGATGGAGGAAGGTGCGAAATAAACCACGAAAATAACGGTATACAACACATGAGAGTTCCTTGTTTTTGATAGTGCAGTGTGGAAGAATGTAGGATGTCTCCAAGTAAGGTAGCCTTTGGATTACGGGTGAGGAACAACTTGATGGCGTTGACATCTATGAATTGATCGAGTTAGGGAATAGAACCAAACCATAGATTAGCAAGGCCACAATGTCTTGAATGCATGGAAACTCATAACTTTGAGGAATTCTCGGGCTTTCTTAATCGGAAACTTGGCAAGTAAACCCTTAACTCCATACGGTTTCCCAATTGGCTTGATGTCGGCGCTTTAGGTGTAAAGCGGATGCAATGTCTTCATACTTAGGAACCTTTTCTAAACGGTGAATGGCATTTGATCAAGAATAGGTATCCCAAGTAACAGAGAACTCTTCAAGGTAGGAACTAACGATAATCTAGGAATGTAAAGCAATGGTGTTTGGATCGAAGCTGGAATAGGACATGCATCATATCTTCTTCAAAGCGGAGATAACCAAATCAAGTAGATAACCATGTCTTTTGATGGTGGGCATGATAAAATTTAAAACCAAATCTTTGAGTGAGAAGGTATACCCATGAAGTTGATTCGGATAGTCTTTCTAGAAGCCATAATCCCTACAAAGCGAGCAAAGATAAATCCCTAGGTCCTTGAAATAGTTAGAAATGATATGCAATCGATGATGTCATGATGTCATGTTTAGCAAACAAACAATTCACACGATGAGCCTAGGTTTAAGGCTTGCAAGAAGTATAGGTGATTACCCACCAAAAGTTTGAGTTGGTTCATCTGTCCTATAATAGTAGGGTTCTAGGAATCTCACATGATTGATCTTTCTCGTGGCGTTTATTTCAATCGACTACCAAGTGGTTGACGAAAATATCCCAAAGTCGATCTTAATGGCGTAGCATCAGTATCGACCAACCTTCGTCTACACCAAAGCCGGCCATCTCACTACCTTCTAATGGCCAAGATGGGTCAATTAAGGTTCTAAAAGTTTAGTTAGTGCTTGATGACACCACGAAGCCAAATACTATCCTCAACTTGGAAATGAAGAGTATCGGGACATCAAAGTGTCACACTAACGTAGCCATCATGTTGACCGTTTGATATCGTCTAACGATCATGACGATTTATTGCTACTTACCTAAAAAACCGGATCGGTGTAGGATCCCCACAATATAATATCCAAGCAACCCTTAAAGATAAAGCATACAAATCAAGCGAAGCGATAAAGGTGATCTAGAAATCCCTAAGGCATTCTCTCTTTAGGGTGTTTCCCCAGCAGTCGCATGTTACATGTCGGTGAACTGACTTTGAGAATTTTGTATCGCAAATGTGCGGATAGCAAAGTCACCATCGACTTTTCTTTTATCCAATTAAGGGAAGGTAAAAGTACGAGAAAAAGACCTTCGTTAGATTACGAGTAAGGAGAAGGTTATGAAAAGGAAGGTATTAGCCCTTTTCCATCCGTAGTTATCTCGGGCTCTTAGTTGCTCTTAGATCACTTTAAAATTTGTGCTTTCTGTGTGTTTGAAAAATGTTTTGAAAAGGCATTTCGCTTTGACTTTGTAAGGATTCGTGTAGGAATGTATACAAAGTGTTCGGAAATGTTTCGTTTTGAAAAGAGTTTGAACTTTGACAAAAAAGTGTGTGGTGTGAAAAGTATTTGATTTGAGCAAGCAACTAAAAGTCTTATTACCTACTCAGAATTGGTCGTTTTTTTGTATTGTTTTACGTTCCTTTAAAATAGCGCTAACCATACCATTAGTTAGTAGGTAACTCCATTCGTTGGATGTAAGCGGGACATTCGAAGGGACATCAGATGGTCATAGAAAGCAACTTATAGGGAGTATCCTAGCACATTCGAATGGACTATCATCATTTTTCGTAGGCGACAATCGAGGGTCAAGATCATGTATTAAGGCGACATCGTGGGTCTATGATCTTTGTATCGAAGGGACTATGATGATTTGTTTTGAAACAGCGGTGCTAGAATACCTCGTTCGAGGACTTGACCATTTGAATTCGTAAAGGCAACGAGAGAGAATTACTTTAAGGGGTGCGTGTGTGAAAAGAGTGTGTTGATTTCAGATATTTAATCTTGGAGTTATGAGTGAGCTATGTCGAATTTTAATCTTGCCATACACGCCTAGTTACTAGCAGTTTATAGGGTGCGGAAATTAAATCGCGGAAATGTAAAGTGGAGAAAGATAAATCCTACGCTATTACATGGCTTTGGGGCAGATACATAATTTGGAAGTGCGGCAAATAAAAGTCCTAATTAAACTATTACATCCCATAGGCAGTTACATAATTGAAAAGCGATAAAAATTATCGAAGCGGTATGACGAGGTTCGAACCCAGGACCATGGAGAGCATCTTCTCTTGCCAGCGCCTTAACCACTCGCCTTAGTGCACTTTGTGTTTGTAAAGCGAAATCAATTGAATATGAATGTAAGCGTGTCATGGATATGTTTCAAACCAAGTCGACGCATGGACCCGATCAATCTGAATGGGCGAATCGAAACTCTCCATCGCGCCACGACCTTCACCGGTCGAGCAAGTCAGCACGCCCCTAGCTCCGATCGTCTACTCCGGCGAACACGAAATCAAAACTTGCAAAACACGCGAAATAAAAAGTTCTAAGTACCTACCCCTAAATCGAAACTGCGAACACGATGGTGCCATTAGTTTTGACTGAATCGACCTGTATAAGTCAGTTCGATCGAAACAGTTCACGAAGCCCTAATCATGGCAAATCGGTTTCTGGATGTTCAAGCTTGCATGTAATGGTTCAAACATGACCTAAAGAGTGTACTGATTCCAAATATGCAAACAAGAATGGTTAATAACGCATGAATAATAAAAATCGAAATTCAAAAATATACCAAATCGGAGCAAGCTGTAGATCGAGTTCTAGACAGTCTTGGCTTCAAGTAAGCGATGGTTTCGATTGCTGGGAACCTCAGGAAGGTGTTTGGATGGTTGGCTTGCCTTGAAACCTGCTGGAAATTAGAATTCGATTTTTGCAACTTTGAGAAAAAATATGGTAAAATAAGGGTTGTTGTTGGGGCTAGGGTTTCGTGTTTTGTCTTGTGCAGCTTGCTTGGTATTTATAAAGTGTAATATGAGAGCAAAGAGAGTGAAAAAAGATTGGATATTGAATGTGCAATAAATTTCTTTCAAATAAAATCAAATTTTGGAGAAAATTTGATTTTCTCTTCCATGGTCAAGCAATCACGAAATTGGTATGTTTTGTGGGCTATCTTGGACCTCAAGCTTGATAAAAATCCACTCTTTTTGAAAACATATCTTATTTTCATATTTTATATAATTTAAATTTGAATTAAATGGTTTTAAATTCAAAAATAAATCAATAAAATAAAATGTTGCCATGGCAAGGGATCAATAGGTCACAAATAATATCATGATCAAGTTTGGATCATAAAATTATAGGCCCATTTGGAAAAAATTGGATTTTGACACATATCTCCTTTTGTGCAATTTTTCAAAAATGCCCAACTTCTAAATGGTGTATTTTGCTCAATTTTCCACATATTTGGGTGTTCTTGGACTTTTTAGAAAGCTCTAAGTGTCCTATAAACAACCTCTTTGGTTTCATCTCAATTGGAGCTTCCAAGCTCAATAAATCTTCAAATGAAGCATTTTTTGAACATTCTTTTGAGACATGAAGTTGTAGAGAATTGAATTTCCTTCAAAACAAGAGGTGGTGGAAAAATTTCTGAGAAAGTATGAAGAAGTTATGCTCAGTCAAAGTTTGGTTGACTTTTCACTAAAAAACCCTAATTTGGAAAGTTTGACTTTTGAGCAAATCTTGAGTTTTCTTGATGAATCATGATCAAACCTTGATCAAATGATGAATGTAACTTCAAAATGAGGATGTTGACCAAAAATCAGGAAGTTCGACTGTATGTTGACCACAGTTGACTTTTTGTCTAATACAACTGATTTTCAACCATCTGAGCAATTGTCTGAGGAAGCTTGACTTGTGAGGCTTGAAACTTGACATGGAGAATCTTTGAAGCATATGAGGAGGCATGATGACCATTGGAGATGTTGGAAATCCATCTGGTCTTGAGAATTGTCAAACCCTAGTTTGGGTTGATTGTTTAGGAGAGGGTTTGTTTGATCAACCCTTGAGGAATCCTTGAGGATAGATGTATGAACTGTCTTGAGAAGTAGGAGGGCAAATTTTGGGTCTGACGGATGAGTTTAAGTAATTTACTTTGATTTGATTGATCACAGTGCGAATCTCCATATATGTCAAGGATATTGATCCTTAATTGATGGCTTCTTGATGCCGGGATACAAGCTTAGTGTTGTGCGATGTTGTTGGTGAAATCAAATAGCAATATGGCGGAAAACAGGATATGAGAACCCTCGAGAGTAATGATGACTGCCCCAATTCCATTTCCAAAAACGTTAACTGCTCCATCAAAAATTAGGCCTTATCTTGATTCAAGATCAGGACCTTCTTCAAGAAATGGTTCGTCACAATCTTTCACCTTTAAGTACATAACATCCTTGTCAGGGAAGTCAAACTTGAGAGATTGACATTCGTTGATTGGTTGATAAGTCAAGTGATCGGTGAGAATGCTTCCTTTGAACATTTTTTGGGCGCGGTACTCGATGTCATATTCAGATAATAACATCTGCAATCGGGAGATTCTCCCTGTCAAGGCAGGGTTTACAAAGACGTACTTGATTGGATCCATTTTGGAGATTAACCAATTCGTGTGGTTGATCATGTACTGGCGGAGACGTTTCGAAGCCCACACCAAAGCACAATAGGTTATCTCGAGCATGGAGTAACGAGTTTCACAATCTGTAAACTTTTACATAAGTAATAGATGGCATGCTCCTTCTTACGGTTTCATCTTGTTGTCCAACACGACCCATGGAATCTTCTAGCATGATAAGGTACATAATTAAAGGTCTTCCTTCAATCAGAGGAATCAATATTGGAGGTTCTGACATGTATTCCTTGATACTATGAAATGCTTTTTGACAATCTTCTGTCCACACAATCTCTTGATTTTTGTTGAGAAGCTTGAATATTGGTCCACAAGTAGCATTCATTTGAGAGATAAATCTGGAGATGTAATTCAACCGTCTAAGAAATCCTCTTACTTGCTTTTCCGTTTGTGGCACAGGCATTTCTTGAATTGCCTTGACTATGTCAGGGTCCACTTCAATACCTTTTTGGCTGACAATTAAACCTAGGAGCTTTCCTGATCTCACCCCAAAGGAGCATTTGTTAGGATTCAAGCGAAGCTGATATTTCCTTAGTTGTTGAAACAACTTTAGGAGATATTCTATATGTTGTTCTTCAGTGTCAGACTTTGCTATCATGTCGTCCACATAGACTTCGATCTCTTTGTGCATCATGTCATGAAAGAGATTAGTCATTGCCCTTTGGTAAGTTGCGTCTACATTTTTTAATCCAAGCGACATTAATTTGTAAAGCGTGCTTGGCATGATAAAGATGTCTTCTCCATGTCTTGAGGCCATTTTGATCTGATTATAACTAGAGAAATCATCCATGAAGGAAAAGATGTTGAACTTAGCAGTTCTATCAACCAACATGTCAATATGAGGTAGTGGGAAATCGTCTTTTGGACTAGCTTTGTTCAAGTGCCGGTAGGCAACACACATCTTGACCTTTCCATCTTTCTTTGGAATAAGCACTATGTTGGCTAACCAATGAGGATATTCGGAGGTGACGAGAAAACCTGCGTCGAGTTGCTTTTGAACCTCCCTTTTGATCTTATCGGCTATATCTGGGTGAGTCCACCTTAGTCTTTGTTTAACTGGCGAACATTCCGACTTTAATGGAAAGTGATGCTCTACGATGTTGGTATCCAACCCTGGAATTATCTCGGTAGGACCAAGCAAACACATCGACATATTCTTTGAGAAGATCTATCAGTTTTCTCTTGACATCATCGTCGAGTATAGCTCTAATGTTCACTTCTTTTCTGTTTTCCCCAGAACCCAAGCTGATCGTTTCTAAAGGCTCTTCGTGAGGCTGAATGATTATTTCCTCATGCTTAAGTAGTCCGGAAATCTCATCCCGGATCCCTTCTTCATCCTCTTCTTCAGCGTCGAACACAGGGAATTCAAAGTTGAAAGAGGGCATAGAGTTATTGCGTTCAATGGGTTTATTCATTGTTAATCTGCATTTATGTTTGATTTTTTTTAGAAAAAAGCAAATGCAAAAGGGTATGTAGATTATTTTTGAAAGATGTTTGTTTTTATTGGGTTTTTTAGGATTACCATTTCCGGAAAAAAGGCAAAAAAACGAAAAACAAACACAAAATGTGGGAATCAAAACAACACTTTATTTATGATTCACATATGAAACAAGGCCCTAAACACAAACTCTTTTGTCTTGGGCGAGACAAAGAGAAAATTATTTAAAAGCTAGCCCTATAAACACCTCTCTGCCTCGGGCAGGGTGAGAGTTCAAAATAAAAGCGAGATAACTACTTAGAACGATGAAAAATAGTCTGAACCTCAACAGTTTTCCAAAAGTGACGAACTTCTTGGTAGGCTATGTATTTAGACAGTTTTCCCTTAGGATCATTTTCAGCGATGACGTTGACCGTTGGTCGAGCAGGATTTGAAGACTCTGGTTTGTTAACCTTGTCTTTTGTACTGCTGAAGCGATCTTCTTCCGCTTGTTTGACAGGTCGAGAAGTATAAAATGCAATACATGTGTTTTCAAGCGACATGTATTTTGGAATTTTAGGATGTACTTCCCAATCTCCTGGATGAAGAGACTCGTTATCAGAGACACTTTCCAAGTCATTTTCAGGATCATCTTCCTAATCGTCTCTAGAAAATGCATTTATCTGGGAATAGACAAATTCAGGTTCAACAACCTTGGCAGGAGTATTGAAGTTAAGATCTTTAGTCGTAATCTCAAATGCATGATGAGATTGAGAGGGCATGCATGCCTCTTCTAGTTGACTGAGATATTCAGGAGGTTCTTCCCATCCAATTGGTTGGATGTCTTCGATTCTAATTTTTGAGCTTTTAGGAGCGGTATATCTTACCATGAAGTCAAATTTTCCACTTGGTTGTCCCAAGGTATCCCAAACCTTAGGTGGGATAGGTGGAATTTCTTCTTTATCATTTTGCTGGAACAAGCCTTCGAATTTGTCTGAAGGAGAGTAAAATGGTGTATACGGTTCTTCCTGAGATATGTATCCAGAGTCATTAAGAAAAGTCTTCCATTCTTCAGAACCAGAGAGATTTTCTTCAGTTCCTTCATCAATAAGGACGTTGACCTCTTGAGGAACAGGGTTAAGTAAACCTCCAATGTGGAATACTTCTTTGATTGGACGAAGAGTTTCCTCCTCCTCGTTGGCTTTTAAGAGTACCAGAGTAAATCCGAGTCCCATTTTTGGTTTCATTGTTGTTAGGAATCATAACTTGTCCCCAATCGGTGGCAGTACCGTCTTTCACTATATGAGCTGCTTCTTTGTAAGAGGAGATAAATGATCTATTTCTTTTGGTAGATTCATCTTGTAATTAGAGACCTTGGAACCGCGTTCCTTCAACATTTTCAGCAGAGATGAAAGAGAAAGTGGATAAGTGGCTTACCAACAAGACTTGCTCCCCACTTATGGTTACCAACTTTCTGTTTTTCACGAATTTAAATTTTTGGTGGAGCGTAGATGTTACTCCTCCAGCTTCATGTATCCATGGTCGACCTAACAAACAGCTTTAGGCAGTTTGAACGTCCATAACCTGGAAGGTGACTTGAAAAGTATGCGGACCAATTGTTATCGGAAGGTCAATTTCTCCAATAACAGATTTTCTTGATCCATCAAAAGCTTTAACTATTACACCACTGAATTTCACAGGTGTTCCTTTGTAATACAAACGAGCGAGATTCATTTTAGGCATTACATTTAAGGAAGAGCCAGTGTCTACTAACACATTGGACAAAGAGTTTAATTGACAGTTCACAGAGATATGTAGAGCGAAATTGTGATCCCTACCCTCTTCAAGGAGTTCTTCTTCACTGAAGCTCATATTGTTGCAAGCCATTATGTTGGCTATGATTCCACCAAATTGATTAGTAGTTACATCGTGATCTACGATGGCTTGATCCAAAACTCTCATCAGGGCCTCTCGATGGGCTTCAGAATTTAAAAGCAAAGAAAGTATTGAGATTTTAGAAGGAGTTTGCATTAGTTGATCCACAAATTTGTACTCACTCTTCTTAATCAGATTTAGCATTTCATCAAAGTCTAGATTGATATTGGTTCCATCAGACAGACCAATATTTAAGTCTGGATTACCAACGGGAATTCCTACAGGATTCACAAGGGTACATCAACATTACTTTGCCTTGCTGTAGGAGCGATAGGCTTCTTTGGTGGCAACGGGGTATGCACACGCCCACTCTGAGTTACTCGACTTACTTCAGCGATGTTAACTACGGATGAAAGAGTAGGTATGTTTACTTCCTTCCCATTTTCCATCATGGTTGCGTTATGCGATAGGGCGCTTTGTCGAGTCATAAAGGCAGTGCGGGAAGACAAATGATCAAAGGAGAAACAGGAACCCTTGGATGGTTGTATTTGACCTTTATGCGCTCAGGAAAATTGAAATGAGGAACGATAGCATTTACTTCAGGAGTTACTGAGTTGATATCTGAGACTAAAATCTCATGCAGATAACACCCTATCATATTTACATCATTATCATTTCTATCTCTGAAAATTTGAATGTCACCAATGTCAATTAACTGTTGAAGATATGATTTTATAGTAGAACATCCAAAAGAGTCTTCAGAAATTCTACAAGATTTGTAGTTATGTTGAGCAAAACCACCCATTATGCAGAATGTGGCGTGCAACTGTACTAGATCTGCTCTTACCAATTTTATATCGGTGACTTGGTATCCTTCTGAGTATCTAGCTATTAAGTTCTAGCGTGCCCTCCATGATTAGACAGCGAATTCATTTGCACATTTGGATTCGTATTTACGAAAAAAGAAGGTAACCTAACAGATCTTTCAACTTGACTTTCAAGCCTATCTGATGCTCGAGATCATGACCAGGTGCCCCTTGATGAAAAGGCCAAGACCCATCAGCTTTGTACCACCAAGGTAATTTATCAGGTACTGGAGGTGGCCCTCTTGTTTGAACAAGATTCCTCTCAACTAATGCAGGATATAATTCCATGTAACACATCAGAATTGGATCAAACTGCAAATTTCTAGAAGCAAGGTTTTGATTGTTGTTGAATGGATGAGTCTGTTGTCGAGGCTGCTGATTCTGTTGAAATTGTGGGGTAATTCCCATGTTCAAAGTTGTACTAACAACTGGTGCAACAACAAATACCTGTTGTCGGTGATTGACATTTCTCCTAGGTCTCCTTTGGGATACCATTCCAACTTCTTGTTCTTTCTTCTTCGGGAAACCACTTCCAAATTTCTTGGTTCCGCTTGAAGATCCAACTTCTCTAGTTAAGCGTCCTGCTCGGACTCCTTCTTCGAATCTCATCCCCATGTTTACCATTTCGGTAAAATCACTTAGAGCACTAGAGATCAAGCTTTCATAGTAGAAAGGACCCAGAGTATTCAAGAAGATCTTGGTCATTTCTTTTTCTTCAAACAGTGGATTGACTTGGGAAGCAATTTCCCTCCATCGTTGGGCGTACTCTTAGAAAGTCTCCTTTTCCTTTTGAAACATTGATCTGAGTTGATCCCGATCTGGTGCCATGTCCAAGTTGAATTTATACTGTTGAACAAAAGCTTCACCTTGGTCGTTGAAAGTTCGAATGTTCGCACTATCAAATCCCATTTACCACTTTAGAGCGGCGCCCGTAAGACTTTCTTGGAAGTAGTGAATGATCAATTGATGATTATCGTTATGAGTAGACATCTTCCTAGCATACATCGTAAGATAAATTTGCGGGAAATAGTTGCCTTTGTATTTCTCAAAGTCGGGGACCTTGAACTTGGCTGGTATTCTCACTCTAGGAACCCGACACAGATCGTGGGAATTTTTCCCAAACAAATCCTTTCCACATATTATTTTGATCTCTAACTGCATTTTGTTAAATTGTTCTTGGAGATCTTCCATACGACCACGAGAATCTGTGTTGTCACCAAGATCACGATAAACTTCGTTGATCGCAATAGAATGAACCAAGGAAGCTGAATTGGTCATAATCGGTTGAGAAACCGACATATTGACTTGAGGAAAGGTTACTTCGTGCTGAGGAGTGAGCGCTGAGTTCTGAAAAGTAGGAACCTCAGTTGTGGTTTCTGATACTTCAGAAGTATTTTGAAGAAAACCTACACTGAAATTGAAAGGCATTCCCCAAGGGTAACCCTCTAGCATAGTGAAAAGCGGATTACTAACTACAATAGTAGAAACTAGAGTAGTAGTGATTTTTGATATCGTCGTTTCAATTTGACTGTTAGGTGTCGATTGCTGATTCTGCGCAACTACCAATGAGATTACTAAAGCAATGAGTCTTTACACTTCCTCTTGCAGTGTGGTTACTGTACCACGAAGCTCAATATTCTCGTGTTCAAAATCTTCCATTGCGTTCCTTCTATTTGCATGATATTGTATCTGTTGGTATGTGTGTCGAGAAACTCTAAGGCTGACGACTTGATGATCTTTAGAAAATTCAAAGATAAGACTCTAAATAACAAAATCAAAATGCAAAAATGATTAATGATTATGGATGCAAAGAGAAAAGAATTTCCAAATAATTTACGCTAAAAGAGAAATTTCTTGCAAACATTTGGATGGAAAAAACTCTCATTTTATTTATATTCGAAAGAAGATTACAACAAGTTTTTTTTTAGCATAGCTCTTACAACAATAAAGTAAATAATAAATAAAGAATAAACTATACAAATTAAGCGTCTTCGTTTGATGAAGAACCAAATGCTTGATGCAACTTCAACTTCAGGATCTCTTTCCCATAGTAAGCTTTCAATTCAGCTTTCTCGGCTTTTAGCTTGCTAACGACTTTTTTCCACTCGTCTATAGCAGGATTGCCATTTGTCATTTCTTCAAGCTTTCTTTTTCTTTCTTTGATATATTTCTTGATCGCGTCATCCTTTCGACAAATCTTCTCATCTTTCTCCATGAGCCATCTGTCATACCCCAAAATTTGCCCTCCATCTTCTCAAGATACTCCATACATCCATGCTCAAGGATTCTTCAAGGGTTGATCAGACAAACCCTCTCCTAGACAATCAACCCAAACTAGGGTTTGGTATTCTTCAGATCAAGATGGACTTCTGACATCTCCAATGGCCTTCAAGCCTCCTCATATGCTTCAAATATTCTCCATGTCAAGTTTCAAGCCTCATAAGTCAAGTTTCCTCAAACAATTGCTCAGATGGTTGAAAATCAGTTGTATTGGACAAAAGTCTACTGTGGTCAACATACAGTCAAACTTCATAGTTTTTGGTCAACATCCTCATTTTGAAGTTACATTCATCATTTGATCAAGGGTTGATCATGATTCATCAAGAAAACTCAAGAGTTGCTCAAAAGTCAAACTTTCTAAATTAGGGTTTCTTAGTGAAAAGTCAACCAAACTTTGGTGAGCATAACTTCTTCATACTTTCTCGAAATTTTCCACCACCTCTTGTTTTGAAGGAAATTCAATTCTCTACAACTTCATGTCTCACAAGAATGTTCAAAAAATGCTTCATTTGGAAGGTATGGATCAAAACATTACAGGTCCTTTTCAAAGTCAACAAAAAGTCAACATTTTGTTTTGAAGATATATTGAGCATGGAAACTCCAATAGAGATGAGACCAAAATGTTTGGTTAAAGGACTCTTAGAGCTTTGCAAAAAGTCCAAGAACACTCAAGAATGTGGAAAATTGAGCAAGATACACCATTCACAATTTGGGCAATTTTGAAGAGATGCCAAAGAGATACTTCTAAAAATCAATTTTTTGCAAATGGGCTTACTTTTCTTCATTCAAACTTGTTCCTTATACAATTAGGAATATCCAAGCCCAATCCACGAATTTTTATTTTATTTTCTATTTAATTTGTATTTTATTAATTTAAATGCAAATTAAATTAAAAAATAAAGTATAAAATCAAAATTAATTGCAAATTTGATTTTTCTCTCTTCCTTGAGATCTAAGCAACTCAATAAAGCCAACAAATTTCGAAATTTGATTGGATATGGAAAGAATTTTATCGAAATTGATCAAAAAAGAGAAAATTTGATTTGGTACAAAATCAAATATATTTTGCATTGATTAATGATTGATTCTTTCTCAAATCAGCTCTAATTCCATCTACTATATATATACAACACATGCCACACGAATTAGGGTAGAAAAACTGGCTGGAGAAACCCTATTCAAGCTCAAAAAATCCGTGGCTTACAAGCAACTAGCAGTCATTGATCCATCCTGTTTCAATCGTTTTTGAGGATTCAAACATATTCCTTGGCATCCTTGGAAGCATTCCAGACCTTTACATTGTCCAAAGCATCGAGGAATTGAAATCAAATTTGGTTTGTTCTTACTTTTCAAAATCGAATTACATTTATCATGCATTATTAATGTGTTTTGATGATTGTTTTGTGTTTAGAACAAAGTTTGCAAGCTATACGGGACGATCGAATTGAGTTTTATGGCTGAATCGAAATATACCATTGTTAGGGTTTCTTGAACGAATTAGGGCTTCCTTAAAGCGGTGAAATTGGACCAAACCGATGCCATCGGGATGTTCGATGGACCAAGGCAGATCGAAACCATGGCTTTAGATTTCATTTATATTACTGTATGTGATTTTGATTTAGCGGGGGTTATAAGCGTCGCTCAAATTCCCAATTTGAATTGAAGAAGATGAAGCTTGGCGCGGAGGCGAGGCAATGGGAAGGGACACTTGTTTGTAAGCGATCATTGGATTCGGTGACGCGCGTCATCGGATCGAGATGGCAAAGGCATGGGTCTTTGAAGCCAAGGTTTCGATTCGATCCACAGCAAGACCAAATATTTTCCTCCTTTTGCCAAACTTCTTATTTTCTTATTTTCCATTTAATAGTTTCCATACAATTTTAATTAATTTCAATATTTTTATCATGCATTAAAATCATCAAAAATATTTTTCTTTTGCATTATTTCAGAAAATGTTTATTTAATTTATAAAATTAAAAATATTATTTTGCATGCATATTTCATTTATTTCAATTTTGCATTTAATCACTTTTAATTAGTTTTAATTATTAAATTAACTCAAAAATCCCAAAAATTATTTTAGCATATTAATGTTATTTCCAGCATGATATATTTTTCTCATAAAAATTATCATTTTACTAACATTTTCTCTTATTCGATTTCTTCGTATTTTGATTTCTCATCTTTTCACGGGTTATCTTGTTTGGACGATTTCTTTTCTTGTTTTCTTTTTCCAATAATGTAATTGCTTATGGGATGTAATAGCTTAATTAGGGCTTTTATTTTCCATAAGTTTAAATTATGTATCGCCCCAAAGCCATGTAATAGCGTAGGATTTATCTTTCCGCACTTTATACTTCCGCATTTTAATTTCGCACCCTATAAGTAGTATTAGGCGTGTATGGAAAGACTAAAATTGGACATAGCTCACTCTAATTTCAAGATAATATATCTGAAATCAACACACTCTTTTCACACGCACCTTAGGGTAATTCTCTCTCGTTGCCTTCGAATACAAATGGTCAAGTCCCTCGAGCGTGAGGGTATTCTAGCACGTTGCCTTCAAAACAAATCATCATAGTCCCTTGATACAAAGATCATAAGACCCACGATGTAAGCCTCGAATACATGATCTTGACCCTCGATTGTTGCCTCGAAAATGATGATAGTCCTTGAATGTGCTAGGATACTTCCTACAGTTGCTTTCTATGACCATCGATGTCCTTGAATGTCCCTCTTACATCCAGCGAATAAGGTTACCTACCAACTAATGGTATGGATAACACTATTCTAAAGGAACGTAAAACAACACGAAAACGACCAATTCTAAGTAGGTAATAAGACTTTTAGTTGCTTGCTCTATCAAAACATCTTTTCACACCTCACACTTTTTGTCAAAGTTCAAACTCTTTTCAAAACAAAACATTTCCAAACACTTTGTATACATTCCTACGAATCATTACAAAGTCAAAGCGAAATGCCTTTTTTTCAAAACATTTTTCAAACACCGAGAAAGCAATTTTAAAGTGATCTAAGAGCAACTAAGAGTAGATAACTACGGATGGAAAGGGTGTTAATACCTTCCTTTTCATAACCTTCTCCCTTACTCGAGAATCTAACGAAGGTCTTTTACATACTTTTACCTTCCCTTAATTGGATAAAAGAAAAGTCGGTGGCGACTCTTGCTATCCGCACATTTGATACAAAATCCTACAAAGTCGAGTTCAAGTATTCTGAGCTGGCGACTGAGAAACACCTAAAGAGAATACCTTAGGATTTCTAAATCACCTTTATTGCTTCATTTGACTTTCTTGCTTTATGTTTAAGGGTTGCTTGGGTATTATATTGTTGGGGATCCTACACGGATCGGGTTTCCTTTTAGGTAAGTAGCAATAAATCGTCGCGACCGTTAGGCGTATATCGAAGCGGTCAACATGATGGCTACGTTAGTGTGACACTTTGGATGTCTGATACTCTTCATTTCCAAGTTGAGGATAGTATTTGGCTTCGTGGTGTCATCAAGCACTAACTAAACTTTTAGAACCTTAATTGACCCATCTTGGCCATTAGAAGGTAGTGAGATGGCCGACTTTGGTCTTGAGACTAAGGTTGGTGATACTCGATGCTACGCTCATTAAGATCGGACTTTTGGGATATTTTCGATCGACCACTTGGTAGTTGTATTGAAATAAGCGCCTACGAGAAAGATCAATGATATGAGATTCCTAGAACCGGTTACTATTATAGGGCGGGATGAACCAACTCAAACTTTTGGTGGGGTAATCACCTATACCTCTTGCAAGCCTTAAACCTAGGCTCATTGTGTGAATTGTTTGTGTGTGCTAAACATGACATCATGACATCATTCGCATTGCATATCATTTCTAACTATTTCAAGGACCTAGGGATTTATCTTTGCTCTGTTTTGTAGGGATTATGACTTCTAGAAAGACTATCGAATCAACTTCATGGGTATACCTTCTCATTTCAAAGAATTGGTTTGAAATTCTTGATCATGCCGATTCATCAAAAGACATGGTTATCACTTGACTTGGTTATCTCGGTTTTGAAGAAGATATGATGCATGTCTATTCAGGTTCTTGATCCGAAACACCATTGCTTTACATTCCCAGATTATCAGTTGGTTCCTACCTTGGAAGAGTTCTCTAAGCTACTTGGGATACCTATTCTTGACCAAATGCCGTTCACCGGTTTGGAAAAGGTTCCTAAGTACGAAGACATCGCATCCGCCTTACATCTTAAGCGCTCAAACATTGAAGCCAATTGGGAAACCAGGAGTGGAGTTAAGGGTTTGCTTTCCAAGTTCTTAATTAAGAAAGCCCGAGAATTCCTCAAAGTTATGATTTTCCATACATTTGAAGACATTGTGGCCTTGCTAATCTATGGTTTGGTTCTATTCCCTAACTCGGATCAATTCATAGATGTCAACGCCATTAAGTTGTTTCTTGCCTGCAATCTTGTGCCTACTTTGCTTGGAGATATCCTACATTCTCTTCACACTCGTACTACTAAGAGACAAGGGACTCTCATGTGTTGCATACCGTTACTTTCCAGGTGGTTTATTTCGCACCTTCCTCCATCAGTTTTGAAGAATGAACAAAGGTTGAGATGGTCTCAAGGCTAATGTCACTCTCTCGTTCGGATATCCGTTGGAATCTTTTCTCTCAAAGGATTTCACCTTCATTGGCGTTGTGGAGAATTCCCTAACGTACCACTACTTGGTATAAGGGAGGTATTACTTGACCCTTCTCTAGCTCTCGTCGGTTTGGTTTTGCTCGAAGAGATGGTCCGCATGATATGCTTCTCCAGATATTGTGTTCGATTACAATCATGATCTCGAATTCAAGCGAGGTTCATACGCTTGGGGCATGGTAAAAGGCGATACCAAGACTTTGGGGCACAGAACTCCATTCCTTGGGAACCTTACCTCAAATGGATGAGGCTCGAGCTCAAAACCTCATGATGCCATTCACGCTGTTCTACGGTAATTATGGAACCGGTTGCTATAGGTGGCGTACCTATACTATTCTCCATCGACATGCCTATTGATTTTGAAGACTTGAAGAGATCTTGGATTCGACTTAAGAAGAAAGAGATACCTTTGAAGCTCGGTGTTATGCAAGCGAGAAAAAGGTACTAGAGTTGACAAGCTACTTCACGAGGCGGAACATCAATGCCTACCTCGGCGTCGAGAAGGCGCCCATGGGAGACTTAGAGCTTTGAGATTTTATATGTTTTCCTTTTATTGTTTTGAACTATCTTTTGTACTTAAAAGAAAAGAATAATAAAAGAGTACTAATAAATGTTTGTTCGTGCTTGTTTAACAAATTTAAATCTCTAAGGTCCTTGAAAACATTGCATTGCATTCGCATAAACATTGCATATCATAGCATAACATTGCATCACGGTACATTGAAGATTGGTTTTCTCACTCTCTCGCTATTTATTTTAGCGAAATGGCTCTTGAGCAGTCCGTCAAAGATCTCCGGGCTCGAATGCTCGGTTCAATAGATGTTCATGATTTTGTCAAGGCCAAGAAGATCGAAGAAGCTCATCAACGAAAGAAAGAAGGTTGTTGGTCTTCTCAACATGGGCGAGCCTACAAAGGTGGTCCTAAGAGGTGATCGGATATAGCTCTCGAAGGAAGTGTCAGAATGAGGGAGTATCGAGGGTAATGAAGATGACCGTGAGCCTAAGAAGGAGGAGAAGATCGCTCGACCATAGCGATACTCGATGAAGATGACAAGTACAAACAACTTGAAGACCGCTTGGATCTTTGTGGAAAACACGAAGATGTCGGGTTGAATCTGATGATCGAGCCTTGTCCACGTGTGGTGATTCCTCCTAAGTTCAAAGTTCAACTTTTGCCAAGTATGATGGCATGTCTTGTCAGCGCATTTGAAGTCCTATGTTGGAAAATCAACCCCGATGAGAAAGTTGTGGATGCAATATTTTCAAGAGAGTTTGTCAGAACTCAATTAGAATGGTACTATCGGCTAGAGAATGACCGTATCCGTACAGGTAACTTAGCGGATGCTTTCTACAAAATATGAGTACAATCTTGAATTGACACCTCGTATGCAACTCGAGCATGTCTATGGGTCGTGATGAGAAGTTAAAGGAGTATGCTCGAAATGGAGATCTAGCGCGAGTTCAACCACCCTTGTCCAATAGGAATTGGTTGATATGTTTATGGGAACAACGGCAGGCCCATTCTTCAATCATCGATTGGAAACTCTTGGTTGGATTCAAGATCTTGTGAGAGGCGTATTGAAGGTGGTATTAAGGTGGGAAGATTCGAGATAGAGTCATCTTCAAATCTGCGAAGAGATCTTTTGGTGGTAAGAAGGAAACTAATCTTGTGTATGGTCGGAAAAGTGAGCCAAGACCGACCGTGCTCAATCGTGGGCGGTTGTGATCTCGATCCTACATCGGCCTGACCTCGGTGAGACAGCGTAGCAGCAGCGAGGCGGTTTACAAAGATTAATATGCCATTGTCATGAGCCTTGCAACACATGTTGAAAGCGGTGATCACCTTGAGGATCCTCCTCAAAACATCAACACTTCCTCTCGAGATACAATCCTAATGCTAAGTGTGCTTACCATTCTAATAGCCCATGACATAATCTTGATGATTGTTGGGCTCACGAAGAACAAGATTCAAGACATGATTGAAGCTAAGCAGTTGAGTTTGACCCTCCTATTGAGACCCGAATGTGATTAACGCGCCTATGCTAACCATGACAAGAGTTCCAATCTTTGTTGGCGATGATACTTATGTTTTCAACATAGATGACTTGACCATTCCTCGATGGTATTAAGAAGAATTTGTTGCAAGGTGGTGTCAATCCGGGATACCCAAAATTATCGTTGGTGCCCACACGATGGTTGTGCTTGGTTAAGAAGGCGTGTTCGATGCATGATGGATAACCGTGAGATACTATTTAGCCACACATGTGTGAAGAATGTCTAAGTGGAAGATTGACAATGCGAATGAAACTGCACAATCTGTGTGGGATACCTTGGGGCAGCCAAGTGGAAAGTACGATTACATGGTGAAGTACACTGCTCCTGAGAGCTACAAGATTCCTATTGAGGATATTAAGGCAACCGGATGGGGTGACGATTTCCCAGAAGACTATGCTGATGTTAACACTGTAAGGATTTCCTCTCCTGATCCTGTGCCTAGAGTGGCACGGCACCTCTTATCATTACTTCTCCAAGACCAGTTCCATATTCCTCTGACAAAGCTATTCCTTGGAATTATGGATCTGATGTCTATTATCATGGCGTCAAGCAAGACCCTCTGACCATTGAAGATCTTACTATTGAAGCTACCATGCCTGACATTGACAACATCACCGGGTCAAGTAAGGTGACAAGAACCGGAAGAGTATTCTCTCCAGAAATCTCTCCTCCAAAAGACACTGCGACTCCAGCTCGCACTCGACTATTCAACCCATTCCCAAGCTAGAGGAAAGAGCGATAACTCATCACCGGCCGAAGTACGGAGGAAGTTCTTGAAGACACCTCAAACAAGAAATGGAGAAATTACGAAGATCATCAAGAAGAGTGACTATAATATGGTGGAGCAGTTGGGACGAGACTCCGTCCAAGATCTCCATACTTGCTGCTCTTGTGCTCACGAGGCTCATACTAATGCCTTGGTGAAGTTTCTAAAGAATGCTCACGTGCAGGACACTACCATGACCAATTTGAAGTTTGTATTGCTAGCACAGCTGCCAACAACCCTAGGCTTCTCGATCTTGATTTGACTCTGTCGGTAGGAAACACAACAAAGCCTTGCACATCTACTGAATGCAAAGTACTACCTTATCTCATGTCTTGGTGGATCTGGTTACACTCTGAATATCCTTCGAAGGCGCTTTTGATCGACTTGATATCGAAGGGTTGGTTACGAGACCTAGTGATATAGTTGTGAGAGCTTTTGATGGTTAGCGAATAGTACTTGGAGAGCTCATTACACTGTTAAAGTCGGTTCCCGACTTTTGATTCCACTTTCTTTGTCATGGACATCCGTCCACTTTCTCATACTTGGGCCTTTGGATACATGGGTGGCTACTACCTCACCTTGCATCGAGTTGAAATACCGATGAAAGGAAGGTTGTTACCGTATGTGGTGAAGAAGAATATAGTCGGTCATCTCGGTCATTCGATACCTCGAGGTGGAGGTGAATTCTTCGAGACTCCTGTCAAGCTTTTGAAACAATCCCATAGTCATGCTGTTGACTCTCCTGTCACTCTGAGTTATGCAAGCTCCGCCTAGGATGGCCTCATTGAAAGATGCTCAAGCTTTGTTGAAAGGAGGTAGTTCTATTTGGGTCAGCTCCACGATCTTCCTTTCAAATTTGACAAAATGGTTTAGGCTTCACCTTTAAGGTCGGAAGATGATCGCCGTGCGTGCCAACTTCCTTTCGCATCGGCCAGTGGAATCCATGCTATAGAACGGTGACTTTGACATCGACATATCTCAACTCTAGGCAGTGGACTCGGCAATTGGAAGGCGAAGGCGTCATACCAATCTCCTTTAGTCGGGAGTAATTGCTCTTGTTTTGTTTTGCTTTTCGTATTTCTTTATGTTTTGAACAATAAACTCTAAAGCCTAGTGCCTTGCCGGGCATCGTGGCTCGTTGTGAGGTTATTATCATCATTTGCATATTTTATTTCAATAAAATCGTTGGACTTTTGCATTCAATTGTTGTTTTCTTTCTTTTACTTTATCACCCCTTCAAAAAAGCTATGTGTTTCACACACACGTAATACTGAAATCACTCGAATCTAGTTGATAACACTATGCTATTGCTAAATATGACTTGATAATCCGATCTACCAAGCCGAAGGCGAAAGTGCGAAGATTGTGAAGTGCCGGAGAACTTGCACTACTGACAAGAAGCGAGTTATCTGACCACCAAAAAGCAAGTTGGCGTTGTGAATCTTGATGAAGGAAAAAGAGATCAAGATAGGATCTTGAGCGATGTTAAAGAAAGATTGATTCAAATGCTACGAGACTATATCGAGGTTTTGCTTGGTCCTAAGACATGCGGGTTTAGACATTGATATTGTAGTGCATCGATTGCCAACAAAGAAGGTTTTCTCGGTGAAACAAAAGTTAAATCGCATGCGTCTGAGATGTCGAGAGAAAATTAAAGCCGAAGTTATGAAACGATTCAACGCGGTTTCTTAGTTGTTACTTCCTATCCACGATTGGGTTGCAAATGTGGTGCTGTGCCCGAAGGATGGCAAAATGCGAATGTGTGTGGATTACGAATACGAACGAAAAAGCGATTTTCCACTTCCTCATATTGATGTTACGGTTGACAACACTGCTCGACATAAGGTTTTCTCCTTCATGGATGGTTTCTCGTTACAATCGGATCAAAATGGCGAAAGACAAGGAAAGACTACTTTTGTCACAGTGGGCACTACGCTACATGGTTATGTCGTTGAAAACGCGCCACACTATAGTGACATTATTTCATGACATGATTCATCACGAGATAGAGGTCTCGTCGGCGAGATAGCTCGATCACGGTGAAGAAGAACATCTTGATCATTTGCAAAACTATTTGTGATTGAAGAAACTTAATCTAACAAGTGTACCTTTGAGTCGGATCGCTAGGGTTTGTTGTCGATGGTAAAGGTATTGAATTTGCCAAGGTTAAAGCTATTCAAAAGCTCCCCGCAGAAAGTCGAGTTTCTTGGGCGATTAAACTACATTGCAGATTCATTGCATATTTAAGCGCTACTTGTGAGCCAATCTTCAAGTTACTTAAGAAAGATCAAGTAGTAGAATGGAGCAGCGATTGCGGTTGCTTTTGACAAAATCAAGGGTACTAGAATCCTCCCATCCGATCGCCCACGAAGGAAGACCTCTTATCATGTACTTGGCGGTATTAGAGAACTCAATGGGGTGTGTGTTGGGGCAACATGGCGAGTGCAGTCGAAAAGAGCATGCAATATACTACCTTAGCAAAAGTTTACCATTGCGAAACAAGATACTCACGCGAGAAAACTTGCAGCGCTTTGGCTTGGCCCTTTCGCCGACTAAGGCGATATATGTTGACTCACACTACCTTGTTGATTTCAAGATGGATCCGATAAAATACATATTTGAAAACCGGCTCTCTCGGGAAGAATAGCAAGATGGCGGATGATCTTGACGAATCGACATCGATATACTTCTCGAGATAGCGATCAAAGGAGTGTAGCCGATCATTTGGCTCGTCAAGCCATAGATGACTATCGGTCTTTGCGGTTCAAATTTCGAGCGAAGATGTTTTACTAGTTACGATTGCGAAAACAACCGGCGAAGGACACGAACAAGGATCGATGGACTATGGTCTTTGATGGAGCCTCAACGCACTTGGCAATGGCATTGGCGCCATCATTACATCCCTGCGGTGGACATCGCGGACTACTGTTTGGTAACAACATGGTCGAATCTGAGCGTGCATCATGGGTATCAAAGCTGCTATTGACTTAAGAATCAAGTTCTTGCAAGTGTATGGAGACTCGGCTTTGGTGATCGGTCGATTAAGGGAGTGGGATCGAAGCATCCGAATCTCATTCGTATCGAGCATGTTACGAGTTTGATCCCTTGAAGAATTACATTCAACCACATTCCACGAGAGAGAATCGGTTGGCGGGCGCATTGGCTACTATATGCGTCTATGTTCAAGTCGAGATGGGACAGAGGCTCCCGGATCATCATTGAGAAGTTCGACGAACAGCATATTATTACGAGCTTGATACGGAAGAAACCTTGGTACTATGGCGTGAAGAGGTATCTTGAGACCGGGAATATCCCGAGGGCATCATCAACGATAAAAGTTCTTGAGAAGGTTTGCATCAAATTCTTCCTCGACGGCATCTGTACAAAGCGCAATCACGACTTGTGCTTACTCATGTAGACCAGAAAACAACGGAACATATCATGGAAGAGTTACACGAAGGCGCATTTGGTACCCATTCTAGCGGACATACGATGGCTAAGAAAATTTTGAGAACAGGTTACTATTGGTCCACCATGGAAGCTGATTGTCACCACTACGTTCGATCTTGTCACAAGTGCCAGATTTATGCAGACAAAGTGCATGTACCTCCAGTACCTCTGAATGTCCTAACATCTCCTTGGCCTTTTGCAATGTGGGGCATTGACATGATCGGAGAAATCAAGCCCACAGCTTCCAATGGACATCGTTTCATCCTTGTGGCAATTGACTATTTCACCAAGTGGGTAGAAGCAGCCTCGTTTGCATCTGTCACCAAGAATGTCATGGCTCGATTCATCAAACATAATCTTATCTGTCGGTATGGCACTCCTGAAAGGATTATCACAGATAACGGCTCCAATCTCAACATCAAACATCACAATTCTTCTCCATATCGGCCTAAGATGAATGGCCTTGTGGAACCCGCCAACAAGAACATTAAGAAGATTATACAGAAGATGACAGTGACTTACAAAGATTGGCATGAGATGTTACCATTTTCTCTTCATGGTTATCGCACTATAGTACGAACATCAACAGGGGCAACCCCCTTCTCTCTTGTATATGGTATGGGCGGTCACGCCAATGGAGTTCACATACCCTCGACGAGTCCTCAAGATGCGAGTTAGGCGAAGGCGATTGGGTTCGAGACTCGCCTTGACGGATCAACACGATTGATGAGAAGCGACTCGCATCCATCGCCATGGACAGATCTATCGAAGCGAATGATCGGAGCATTTAATAAGAAAGTCAAGCACCGAGTCTACTAAGTCGGTGATCTAGTAGTCAGCGCATCATTCTTCCACAGGTGATCCGGGGCAAATGGACTCCCACCTCGAGGACCGTTTGTAGTCAAGTCGGTGTTTTCCGTGGGGCTATGATACTTAGCACCATGGATGGTGAAGACTTCCCACACCTATGACCAGACATAGTGAAAAATACTACGCATAAAGAGACCCGCTAGGTCGGTGACCTAGGCAAAAATAAGGGCATCTTGGCAAAGTTAAGGATAAATACAAAAACATGTACACGAAGAAAACACGAAAAGGCGGCTTGGCAAAAAGGGTATCGGTGGTGAAAACCGAAAGGCGGTCTAGGCAAAAGTTAGGGATTTAAGCGTACGACTATGACTCGTCCAGATCACCTATCTACTTCCAGACTACTATCAGCATTCAAGATTCAAATGGCGAAGATCAATCTACTCACTTTCCACTGACAGCAAGGAGATGAGATAGTTGAAATGTATGAGTACTAGTATAGTTGGAACTTAACGAGATTGTTTCCGCATAACTTTTTACTTTTCTTGTATACAGACTACTTGGCCATACGCCACCTTTCAAATAAATACAAGTTTCTTTCTCTTTACAATTTTTGTTGTTGCCGTTTGCATAAAGTCCAATGTTTGCTTTGAATGATTATATGCATCTAACAATAAAATCTATTCACAAACATGCGAAAAGTGAACATGCAAAAGTAGCTACTACATGCTCCATGAATTGAGATGACGACGAAAGTCACCAATGCATTTCCTCATGAGCATCATCCCCACAGGTGTCACTCACCACAGAACCTTCCCCACAAGAAGAAGAGGACCCCCGGTGATTCCGCTCAACTTGTCGGGCCACACATCTTGAGCAATAACACTTCATCCCCAGGTATTTATCCCCAGAATATCTCTCAACAATTTCCCTTTCTTTTCTCCGGTAGTATCGATTGAAACTTGGTCGGATAGTGCCGGAGGAAACGTCCTTTCGACTAGAGATTACAACGGGCTCCAGTTCTTCCAACCGGTCTCCAACAACTATCAAATACTCTCAGCAGAGTTTACAAGATCCCAGTACCTCCCGGACTCTCCCGGGGTCTATATATGAGATCTTCAACAACGTGTTTCTCGATCTCTACCACCCTCAACAATATCTAGGCTCAAGACGTGGTCAGATAGTGCACCAGAGGAATCAAAGTTTTCTTTCTTCTCAGGGTTTCCGTCCCCAAGCAGAAGTCAGAAATCTCTAAGCAGAACATCCACATCTTCTTCAAGATGGATATGTTTTGAAATACCACAACATCTATCATTCATACATTACTCATGAAAGTCATAATTTGTGCATATGTCATTCATACACATTGTCATGCATCATTATTTGCATAAGACTAACAATATTCTATCAAAGTTTCTCTTCTTTTCTCCAAAACAGGTGAAAAAAAATCGCTTCCGACGCATACAGGTCCAAGATTAATGCCCGAATCCGGGCGGAAAACTATCGAGCGACCGTCCTAGTTGTCCTCCGACAAGCTGGTCCGAGATTAAGACCGAATCAGACGGAAAAATATCGAGCGACCGCCCTCGTTGTCTTCCGACGGCGGATCCGGGATTAATACCGAATCAGACGGAAAACTATCGAGCGATCACAAGTTATCCTCCGATAACGAGGCATGGACTAATGCCCGATGCCTGAGGAAGCTCTCCAAATTTTGCCGGCTACTACATTCCCGGAGTAGTCAACACGAAGAACTATTACGACTCATTCTTATTATCAGACTCTGATGCAGCGTCTGACTCGGTTGCCTTGGATGGCATCTTAAGCCTATCTCAGAGCTACTTGTCAATGACTCTCCGCCTTGAATCTGCATATTTGGTTAAAAACCAATACAAACCAATAACTTCATTCAAAGATGAGCACGAAGTCGACATACGATTCCCTCGGATGGCATCTTAAGCCCGTCCCTTTCACTTCGAAACCTCTGAGCCTAGCGTCGGCTCACTCCTCGGCACCGACCTTTCCGGATGGCATCTTAAGCCCATCCCGTCAATTCTCCTATCAACAATCTCAAGTCCAGCGTCGACTCACCCCAACAAAGTCTCCAACTTCTCAAATGGCATCGTAAGCCCATTCCGCATCATCGATAACCGCGGTGCAAATTTTCGGTGTACTCGGTGTTCAATCATCTTCTACCTCCAGGTCCCAAAAGTCGAACATGCCAATCTAGCCCTTCCAGTACAAGAAGATTGAACAGGGGCAGCTGTCATACCCCAAAATTTTCCCTCCATCTTCTCAAGATACTCCATACATCCATGCTTAAGGATTCTTGAGGGTTGATCGGACAAACCTCTCTGACAATCAACCCAAACTAGGGTTTGGTATTCTTCAGATCAAGATGGACTTCTGACATCTCCAATGGCCTTCATGCCTCCTCATATGCTTCAAAGATTCTCCATGTCAAGTTTCAAGCCTCATAAGTCAAGTTTCCTCAGATAATTGCTTAGATGGCTGAAAATCAGTTCTATTGGATAAAAGTCAACTGTGGTCAACATACAGTCAAACTTCATAGTTTTTGGTCAACATCCTCATTTTGAAGTTACATTCATCATTTGATCAAGGGTTGATCATGATTCATCAAGAAAACTCAAGAGTTGCTCAAAAGTCAAACTTTCTAAATTAGGGTTTCTCAGTGAAAAGTCAACCAAACTTTGACTGAGCATAACTTCTTCATACTTTCTCAGAAATTTTCCCACCACCTCTTGTCTTGAAGGAAATTCAATTCTCTACAACTTCATGTCTCATAAGAATGTTCAGAAAATGCTTCATTTGGAAGGTATGGATCAAAACATTAAAGGTCCTTTTCAAAGTCAACAAAACGTCAACATTTTGTTTTGAAGATATATTGAGCATGGAAACTCCAATTGAGATGAGACCAAAAAGGTTGGTTAGAGGACTGTTAGAGCTTTCCAAAAAGTCCAAGAATACTCAAGAATGTGGAAAATTGAGCAAGATACACCATTCACAAGTTGGGCAATTTTGAAGAGATGCACAAAGAGATACTTCTAAAAATCAAAATTTTGCAAATGGGCTTACTTTTCTTCATTCAAACTTGTTCCTTATACAATTAGGAATATCCAAGCCCAATCCACGAATTTTTATTTTATTTTTCTATTTAATTTGTATTTTATTAATTTAAATGCAAGTTAAATTCAAAAATAAAGTATAAAATCAAAATTAATTACAAATTTGATTTTCTCTCTTCCTTGAGATCCAACTCAATAAAGCCAACAAATTTGAAATTTGATTGGATATGGCAAATATTTGATTGCAATTGATCAAAAAGAAAATTTGATTTGGTACAAAATCAAATATATTTTGCATTGGTTGATGATTCTTTCTCAAATCGACTCTAATTCCATCTACTATATATATACAACACATGCCACACAAATTAGGGTAGAAAAAGCGGTGGAGAAACCTATTCAAGCTCAAAAATCCGTGGCTTACAAGCAACTAGCATCATTGATCCAGCTGTTTCAATCGTTTTGAGGATTCAAACATATTCCTTGGCATCCACAGAAGCATTCGGACCTTTACATTGTCCAAAGCATCGGGAATTGAGAATCCGAATTTGGTTTGTTCTTACTTTTCAAAATCGAATTCATTTATCATGCATTATTAATGTGTTTTGATGATTGTTTTGTGTTTAGAACAAAGTTTGCAAGCTATCTGGACGATCGAATTGAGTTTTTATGGCCTGAATCGAAATATGCCATTGTTAGGGTTTCTTGAACCGAATTAGGGCTTCCTTAAAACGGTTAAATTGGACCAAACCGATGCCATCAGGATGTTCAGTGGACTAAGACGAATCGAACCATGGCTTTAGATTTCATTTATATTACCTGTATGTGATTTTTGATTTAGCAGGGGTTAAAGCGTCGTTCTGAGGCCGACGCAAAATTCCCAGAATTTGAATTGAAGAAGACGAAGCTTGGCGCGGAGACGAGGCAATGGGAAGGTGACACTTGTTTGTAAACGATCCGTTCCGATTCAGTGACACGCGTGCGCTCCAGATCAGATGGCAAAGGCATGGGTTCTGTGAAGCCAAGGTCTCCAGTTCGATCCCTTGCAAGACCAAATATTTTTCCTCCTTTTGCCAAACTTCTTATTTTCTTAATTTCCATTTAATATTTTCCATACAATTTTAATTAATTTCAATATTTTTTATCATGCATTAAAAATCATCAAAAAATATTTTTCTTTTTGCATTATTTCCAGAAAATGTTTATTTAATTTATAAAATTAAAAAATATTATTTTTCATGCATATTTAATTTTATTTCAATTTTTGCATTTTAATCACTTTTAATTATTAAATTAACTCCAAAAAATCCCAAAAAATTATTTTAGCATATTAATGTTATTTCCAGCATGAAATATTTTTCTCATAAAAAAATTATCATTTTTACTAACAATTTTCTCTTATTCGATTTCTTCGTATTTTCCGATTTCTCATCTTTTCACAGGTTATCTTGTTTTGGACGATTTCTTTTTACTGTTTTCTTTTTTCCAATAATGTAATTGCTTA
Organism: Vicia sativa; assembly: GCA_021764765.1. Classification (NCBI taxonomy): domain Eukaryota; kingdom Viridiplantae; phylum Streptophyta; class Magnoliopsida; order Fabales; family Fabaceae; genus Vicia; species Vicia sativa. The sequence continues at coordinate 76,308,797 of CM038793.1, forward strand.
TGGGATGTAATAGCTTAATTAGGGCTTTTATTTTCCGCAAGTTTAAATTATGTATCTGCCCCAAAGCCATGTAATAGCGTAGGATTTATCTTTCCGCACTTTATACTTCCGCATTTTAATTTCCGCACCCTATAAACTGTTAGTAATTAGGCGTGTATGGCAAGACTAAAATTGGACATAGCTCACTCTAATTTCAAGATAATATATCCAAAATCAACACACTCTTTTCACACACGCACCCCTTAGGGTAATTCTCTCTCGTTGCCTTTAAGAATACAAATGGTCAAGTCCCTCGAACGTAGAGGTATTCTAGCACCGTTGCCTTCAAAACAAATCATCATAGTCCCTTCGATACAAAGATCATAAGACCCACGATGTCGCCTACGAATACATGATCTTGACCCTCGATTGTCGCCTACGAAAAATGATGATAGTCCATTCGAATGTGCTAGGATACTCCCTATAAGTTGCTTTCTATGACCATCTGATGTCCCTTCGAATGTCCCGCTTACATCCAACGAATGGAGTTACCTACTAACTAATGGTATGGTTAGCGCTATTTTAAAGGAACGTAAAACAATACAAAAAAACGACCAATTCTGAGTAGGTAATAAGACTTTTAGTTGCTTGCTCAAATCAAATACTTTTCACACCACACACTTTTTTGTCAAAGTTCAAACTCTTTTCAAAACGAAACATTTCCGAACACTTTGTATACATTCCTACACGAATCCTTACAAAGTCAAAGCGAAATGCCTTTTCAAAACATTTTTCAAACACACAGAAAGCACAAATTTTAAAGTGATCTAAGAGCAACTAAGAGCCCGTAGATAACTACGGATGGAAAAGGGCGCTAATACCTTCCCTTTTCATAACCTTCTCCCTTACTCAGAATCTAACGAAGGTCTTTTTCTGTACTTTTTACCTTCCCTTAATTGGATAAAAGAAAAGTCGGTGGCGACTCTTGCTATCCGCACATTTGCGATACAAAAATCCTACAAAGTCAGTTCACCGTGTTACACCATCCATGTTGAAAGTATAACATTTTTTCATGATCTTTGACCTGCTTCTTAAACTTTACATTCTCAAGGTCAGTCTTAAGACATTTATCTTCCAAATCTTCTTTATCTACCGTCATCTTAGCCAACTCTTCTTGGTATTCTCCCATAGTCTCAATGGGAACGATGGTCGATTTAGATACCACTGGGAACATGGGTTCTTCATAAGCATAAGGCATTCGGAATTCCTTCGCTCTTTTCTTTACCCAAGAAGTGTAGATTTTCATGGCTACACAATTCTTTACATCACCTTTTTCTTTCCTTCGAATATGGTTCCAAGCTCTTATCATTCTGGATTTCAAACCTTGGGAATCTACCCTTTCATTATAAAAGTAACCCTCTATTGTAAATCCAAGGGGTTTACTCGAATTTGCATTCCCAAGTTGACGTCTTGCAAAGAATGGGTTGTAGTTAATTCCTCCTTTTGTACCAATGAGAGTGCGTTGGCAAACTCTCCACAACTTTCAATGATTTCCATCTCATTGTAGGCCAAGGTATACCAATGAATATTGTCATTAGTAAGAGACATGAGTCTTCGAGGCCAATGCCAACCATTTTTGTTTTCTCGAAAGATTGGAGACTTAGGCAAGTGTGAGAAAATCCATTTGAACAGAAAAGGCACACAACACGCAATAATTCCATCTCCTTGAAGATTCCTATCTTTGGATTGAAAATACATATCACCAAGCAAAGTGGGAACAGGATTTCCAATCAAAAAGATCCTTATGGCATTGATATCAACAAAATTTTGGACGTTGGGAAACAAAACCAACCCATAAATGAGCAAAGCCAAAATAGCTTCAAAAGCTACCATACTACCGGCTTCGGCAAAATTAAAAGCCTTCTCCATTAGAAACTTTGAAGTTAGTCATAAGATATTTCCTTTGGTAGTCATGGTTTTGTCTATCACAGATTTCCTTAAATGAGTCATTGCTGCAATGACTTGTGGCTTTAGAATGGCTTCCAAACCATTGAAGGGAACTTTGTCAGACACTAAGATACTCTTCCAAAGTAAGTATCAACTGATAATCAGGGAAAGTGAAACAATGATAGACTGGATTGTAAAACTGAACCAAAGTTTTAAGAAGTCCTTCATCAACGTTAGTGTTCAAGATAATTAAAAGAGCTCCATAGCGGTTTCTGAAATCCAAGGGATCTTCTACCAAGGATTCTAGTTCTTTTAACTTTTCCACATCAGGAATTCTAAAATCGTATCTCTTTGTATATCTTCTTCTTACATCCATCCCTCTAACCTAAATTATTTGCAAATAAAAATCTCTAAATTCTATGGAAATGGAAAGAAAAATGAGAAATTGAGGTTTTTGAATGAATGCATGAATACCACAAAGATACAAACATGGTTAGTGGCTATACACACGTTCAAGCGTTTGAACTCACGAGCATGAGGCCAACGATAAGAACCAAACTTAGGTAAGTTCTAAGGGCTTATTCACCTGCAAAAAATGTTCTACTAATTATACAGGTTCAACGCTTCCCTTTGAAATATTATCGGATTAGCTAAATACTTGTAGTCAATAATATTTTTCAAGAAAAATCGCTGATCGTAGTCTCGAATGACAACTAATCCAAGTTTATACGAATAACCGCACTACATCCTAAATGGCGGGATGAGTTATGTGTTCTCTGACCACTCGGCCGCTAGTTCCTTGAAAGCAAAAATGTCTTCGCAATTAACTTGCTAAATAGAATTACCCCAAGACAACCTCCAAGTGTCATACCCCAAATTTGACCTAATATACCACCTTACATTTGCATCATTGCACAACTAACGATTCGACCGGCATTAATCGGGTATAACACTCATCAAAATTAGGGTTTCATCGATTTTCATCGATTCAAGAGCTAACCAATTAGGGTTTGAGATTTTCTCATCGATTTGATCTATCTTGATCAAAATATCCACATCGATCATCGGATACCCATTTCTCTCACGGATCGATCGAGGATCGACCAATTAGGGTTTTGATCGGACATGAGAATTCTCGACTTTTGAACAAGAAATGACTTTTTGGATAGAGATTGGTCATTATATCTTAGATACAACATCTTGACCTAATTTACGGATTCAAAACATCACGGAGGTTCACGAATTCATCGATCGTTTTGAAACATCGATGAAATTTCATCTGCCGAGAAAAGTCAAACTCGACTTTTGGTCAAATTTTCAAAACAAAACTTTTCCATCATCAAAATACTTCACATGATCCATCATGATCATAAAAATCAAAGAATTTGGAAAAGTCAACAAAAGTCAAAATTTTATACTTAGAAATTTTTCTAAGTGTTGAAATTTCTCATTTTTCAAACTTCAAGCCATTTTTCACCTAGTTCCAATTGGAATTTGAAAAAACTCAAAACATGAAAGTTGTAGATCATGGAAAAATCTTTCCAAAATGTCCAAGAACTCTCAAATCCATGGAGTCTACATACACTTTTGAAATTGAAATATAAGGCTCCATGTCACTTGATTTTCAAAGTCAAAACCTCACATTATAGGTCATTTTTGAGATTTCTTCATCTAGAAGTAATACAACCTTGCCAACTTGATTTTGGAACTGATAAATATCAGCTTGGAAATAATGATTGAGGATAGGATCAAATTGAGGATTGTAACACATGGTTAAAAAAAAGGAAGTTTCCTTTTCCTTTACAAAAGACAATTTTGCCCTTTAAGTCATCCTTGAATCACCAAATGCCATGGACACTTGCCTAACATTTGCAGTCCTATTTGCCTATAAATAGCTCACCAATTCAAGTCCAAATTGACACCAAAGCAAATGCAAAAACATGCTTTCACTATACTTTCTTCAAAATCAAGTAATTTAGTGCAAAGTAGGAATTAATGCCTTTTTGAAATTCAGATAAAATCAGGTGGATCTTTGGTGTCTAACATGTTTCATGATCATAATTAAACTTGTTCCAAGCTTAAAAACAACTTGATCAAAGCTAAAAATCAGAAATCACTTGCTATGCACATAAGCTTCCAAAACTGCCATGGAATTTGAAACTGAAGCTAGGCTTGATCAATTGATGTTGTGATCATCCATACACCTTCCCTATACCTCATAGACATGATCCAAAACAAGAACATCTAACTGTAACACGATTTACATCATTTTCCAGTTTTTTTTTCAAGCTCGTGCAGGTGGACTTGAGTAGAGTAATCCAAGCATGCTCATGAAGTTCTAAACACTCATACATCATCCCTAGAGGCCGCTGGTGCTTAAGTGATCAAGAAACAGCAACTGGAAACACGTTTGCATCGTTTTCGATTTTCATTTTTCCAGGTATGAACACGAACTTGGTTCTCATAATTCTTTGATTCTTTTGACAAAAGCGCTTGGCCATTCTTTTTCTGCACCCCTAACGACCATTAGCCCTCAATAAAATCAAACAATCATCAACTACACATAATTTAATTTGATTTCTCAGTTTCTAGGGTTCTTCGAGTTCCCAGAAATCCAAACATGATAGACTGAAAATAAATGCAATTAACATACACCGTTTCATTCCTTGTTCAAAATCGAGTCACTTTGATGTTTACATCATTTAATTTGGTTGAGAAACGAAGATTTTGGATTGAATCAAAAAATCTGAAAATCAAAATGCAAACCCAGGCTGCGCGCGTTCTTCATGTGTTCTTGATTTTCAAATTTTTAAAATAAACCAATCTTATATCAACGCGTGTTTTAATCCACTAACACCTCAAACGCGTTTGGCCCAGTGGTTGTCTGCTTGCTTCTAAGTTCTCTTTGCCACGTGGTCTACCTCATGGTCATGGGTTCAACACCCATCAGGACCATTTTTTTATCCTTTATTACAAAACTTCAAATTTTTCATATTTTTTTTATCAAACTTTCAACATATTTTTGACCAATCAAAACTTCTCATTTTGAGATGATTTTTTAAACATTTGTCAATAAATACATCTATTTTGTGATAATGCAAAAATTTTCAGAAAAAAACTTTCATCTGATTAATTTTTAATCGAGGCAGCGAAGTTACGAACACTTTTCAAACCTCCTTAAAGGTGAATTTTTCAAGTTTTCGACTTCGATTTTTCAAAACTTTCCATAAATGAACCTCACATTTTCAAAACATTTTCAAAACATTTTCAAATCATTTTTCAGAACATTTCATCAAATTTGCATCTTTTACCATGATCAATCCGATTTAAAACGATAAAACTGATTTCGTCTTCTCTCGAATTTCTCGATCGATCATGGGCCACCCTTATGGTGTAAGTCCCAATCCTTTATGTACATATTTAGTTTTACTTGTACATACTCAAATTATCATTGTTAATATTCAAACGTAAACAAATTTCTTTCGTTTGTTTTCATTCGTTTGTCTATACGCTAAATCCATTGATTCTAAAGGAAGGTTTCTCCTGAGCAAAATTTCTTTTAAACCAATGGGCCTCCATCATGGTGTAAGTCCCATAACATTCTTTTATGTACATAATATTTCTTTGTACATATCAAACTTTTGTCAAACATTTTTTACAAAGTTTCATCTGTACATAACACAGATATTTCAAAAAAAAAAACACTTTCATCTGTACATAACACATATACTTTTTACAAATACTCCAACACAGATAAACTTCGATCATCCGTTTCCGTTTCATCTGTAAATTTTACACTGAATACCATTGACATTGAAAGGAGCATTATTCCACTGTAACGCTTTCAAATCAATGGGCCTCCTACTGATGTAAGTCCCAACCCTCCTATGTACATCCATCTTTCTTTGTACATAAAAACTCGTCCGTGTACATATTCACTTCCTTGTACACAGTTCAAACTTGTGAATAATCAAGTTACGCTCGTTTTAACGTTCGTTCACAAACACTTGTTTATATTGCATAAACTGCTGTAAATAAACATCATGCATTGTTTATATTTCCTTCATAAACTCACGAATACATATCACACACACACACCTGTTTATACAACTGTCTAATAATAACATAACAAATTAGACTAATCAATAGGTTCCCAGAGTTTAGCCTCCGCTTGGGCTTCATACAAGACAACTCATCCTCAATTGAGTTTAGCCTCCGCTTGGGCTTCATACAAGACAACTCATCCTCAATTGAGTTTAGCCTCCGCTTGGGCTTCATACAAGACAATCCATCACCAGCATGGGCTAGCCTCCGCTTGGGCTTCATACAAGATATTTTTATCTCCAACAGAGTTTAGCCTTCTCTTGGGCTTCATACAAAAAAACTCTCCCCACAGAGTTAGCCTCCGCTTAGGCTTCATATAAGACAACACTCCCCTGTTGAGTCAGCCTCCTCTTGGGCTTCGTTCAAAAGAACTCCTCATTGAGTTTAGCCTTCTCTTGGGCATCATACAATGAAAGAGATAGGAAGTCTCTTAATGACCTCCTATTGGGCTTCAATACAAAGAATCACCAGCGCTAAGATAGAACCACGAAAGGATGGTTTCCGGTGAAATCACTTTCAAATTTCCGAGTAAAATTTCCGGTGAAATTGCTCTTATTCGAAAAAGGATGATTTCTCGGTGAAATCCCTTTCAAGCCAAAGCCAGCCATACCCTATAGCTTCCTCTTGAGGTTCATACAAGGACCCTCGATGACCCTCGGAATGCCTCCTCTTGGGCTAACAATACAAGGACCCATGGGCTTCTTAAAAGCATCCCTTTAATCCAATCAATTTCTCCTTGAGATTTAGACATCTATCATCTCTATGGAAGAAGTATCTCATCCATTACATCACATACAGTCAAAAACTTTTCAAACTCTTTTCAAACTCTTTTCAAACAAAAACATCTCTTAATTGTAAGTGGTAACGCTTGTACACTCAAGCAAAACACCCAATACTTACAGTTAAAAGATTTAATCATCTTTTTTCAAAACATCTTTCTTAAACATGTAAGTGGTAACGCTTGTACACTCAAGCAAAACACCTAATACTTACGATGAAAGATTTCAATCAATCAAACTTTTCAAAATGTATGTGATGAAATAGATTAGATACATTTTTCATTAAGATGACATTTATGCATCTCTTACTAACATCCGTTGCTTTCCACTAGCATAAGTGGGAACTACGATTGCTCTGACTTTCTCAACATCCTTTTGAGAATACGTAGGCACAAAGTCTCATCCTTGCCGAGCAAATTTCTATCTCCCTCAGACCAAACAAACCATAGAACCCTATAGATCCGAGCTACAAATGCTCTGATTCCCACTAGGGGATATGTATGCAGAAGATCCACAGTTCTTCGCGAGCAGAATAATAACAAACACTAGAATCCCACAAAATCAATCTGTTTCTTAAAATCCCAAAGGAGAAATTTTCCCAATCATAGAAATAGCAACTAAAACATACAAACATATCAAACGTATTCATATATAAAGCTGTAGATAACTACATATATTTAGGGTGCTCCATCTATTCCCTTTATATAACAATTCCCCTTACTTAGAATCTCCCCAATGCGTTGCGTCTAGTTTGCGCTAGTCGTTACGCATATCAATATCAATTGAGGGTATTTCAGCTTTCCCCTTTTTCATAATCATTAAATCATCTTTCTTGTGTTGAAAATAATAAAGCTTGATGCTCGCGTCATCTTTATAAACAAATCAAAAGATTTAAATCGTTGCGTACCAGAAGATCCGAACTCACGTTCGCATCCTCGAGCGCGTCACCTTTAAGCAGGGAAAATGGCGACTCGGTGGGGAGTCTTGAAAACTTTGATTTTTCAAAAAAGCGTTACTGCGAGAGCACTGTAACACGGTGAAGCGACTTTGTAGGATTTGTATCGCAAATGTGCGGATAGCAAGAGTCGCCACCGACTTTTATTTTTATCCAATTAAGGGAAGGTAAAAGTACGGAAAAGACCTTCGTTAGATTACGAGTTCGGAGAATGGTTATGAAAAGGAAGGTATTAGCACCCCTTTCCATCCGTAGTTTATTCTACGGGCTCTTAGTTGCTCTAGATCACCTTTTAAAATTGTGCTTTCTGTGTGTTTGACAAAAATGTTTTGAAAAGGCATTTTGCTTTGACTTTGTAATGACTCATGTAGGAGTGTATACAAAGTGTTCAGAAATGTTTCGTTTTGAAAAGTTTGAACTTTGAAAAAGAGTGTGTGGTGTGAAAAGCATTTGGTTTAGAGGAAGCAACTGAAAGACTTATTACCCACTCAGAATTGGTCGTTTTCGTACTTTTACGTTCCTTTAGAATAGCGCTAGCCGTACCATTAGTTAGTAGGTAGCTCCATTCGTTGGATGTAAGCGGGACATTCGAAGGGACATCGGATGGTCATAGAAGGCAACTTGTAGGAAGTATCCTAGCACATTCGAAGGACTATCATCATTTTCGTGGCGACAATCGGGTCAAGATCATGTATTCGGGCGACATCGTGGGTCTTATGATCTTTGTATCGAAGGACTATGATGATTTATTTGAAGGCAGCGGTGCTAGAATACCTCTACGTTCGAGGACATGACCATTTGTGATTCGCAAAGGCAGCGAGAGAATTACCCTAAAGTGCGTGTGTGAAAGAAGTGTGTTGATTTTATATATTTTATCTTGAAAATTAGTGGGCTAAGTTCATTATTATCTTGCCATACACGCCTAGTTACTAGCAATTGATAGAGTGCGGAAATTAAAATGCGGAATGTAAAGATGCGGAAAGGTAAATCCTACGCTATTACAAGGCTTTGGGGCAGATACATAATTTAAAATGCGAAAAATAAAAACCTAATTTAAACTATTACATCCCATATACAGTTACATTGTTGAAAAAAAATAAAATGATAAAGAAAGAATAAATCTGAATCGGATCAACACAGTAAAGGAATGAGAAATCGGAAATACGATATGAATCGAACAAGAGAAAAATGTTAGAAAAATGCAAATTTTTATATGAGAAAATTATTACATGCTGGAAATAATATAAATATGCTAAAATAAATTTTTGGGAATTTTTAGATGCAATTTAATAATTTAAAATGAATTTACAATGATTTAAATGCAAAATTACAAATAAAATAAATATGCATGCAAAAATATATTTTTTAATTTATTAAATTAAATAAAGATTTTATGAGAATAATGTAAAAAGAAAATTAACTTTTGATGAATTTTAAATGCAGGAATAAAATATGAAAATAAATTAAAATGTATGGAAAATATTAAAAATATGAAAATATGAAAAATATGAAGAAATTGCAAACTTGTAAAAGAATGGTCCCAGCATGGTTCGAACAGGGGACCTGACCCTCAAACCTTGAAAACCAGCCCTTGACCAACGGTGGCATGTTCTCTTGTTTGGAAGCGGTGAGTGGAATATACACGCGTTGCCTTTCCATTGCTTCCTCCTTCGCGCCAGACTGCGTCGTCAACCTTTCAAATATTTGAATTTTCAGCGTCGGCCATTGCTCGACGCTATGTCCCTGGCTACAATCAAAAATTCAGCATACATAATATAAATAAGTTCTAAAAGCATGGTTCGATTCACGAGATCGTTCGAACACGATGGTATAGGTCTATTGTCCAATTTTTCCATTTAAGCAAAGCCTAAATCGAGCTCAGAAACCCTAGCTATGGTGTAACACGATTCAGGCCATGGAAATTCAATTGACTTGCCCAGAAAGCTTGCAAACTTGATTCTAAACATGAACAAACAATCAAAACAGGTTAATAATGCATGAATGATGAAAATCGATTTTGAAAGAAACTTGACAAACCGAAATCGTGTTTGATGAATTCTTGATGGTTTTGAATGATGTAAGAGTCCGGATCGACTCTAAAGACCTCAAGGAATGCAATGGAATCCTCAAAAACGATTGAAAACGTCTGGAAGTAGGATTGCCAATAGCTTGCTTGTCACGGTTTTTTGAGCTTTGGAATAGGGTTTCTAAGGCAATTTTTCCGTTCTCTTTCGATTGGTATGCATCAGGTATAAGTACTGGAAGGATTTGGCATTGTTTTTGGTAAGAGTCAATCACCATTCAATGAAAATCAATTTTGATTTTTGTACAAAATCAAATTTTCAAAATTTGATTAATTCTCAATCCAATCTTGCCAAATTGATCAATTTTCGAAAATTGCTGGCATTTGTAAGTTACTTGAGTCTCAAGGAAAGAATAAAATCAATCTTTGCAATTAATTTTAATTTTGTACTTTATTTTTAAATTTAATTTGCATTTAAATGAATAAATTACAAATTAAATAGAAAAATAAATCAAAAATTCGTGGCATTGGGCTTGGATATTCCTAATTGTATGAGGAATAAGTTTGGATGGAGAAAAAGCAAGCCCATTTGCAAAAAAATTGATTTTCAGAAGTATCTCTCTTTGTGCATTCTTTCAAAATTGCCCAACTTGTGAATGGTGTATCTTGCTCAATTTTCCACATTTTTGAGTGTTCTTGGACTTTTTAGAAAGCTCTAAGAGTCCTCTAACCAACCTTTTTGGTCTCATCTCAATTGGAGTTTCCATGCTCAATATATCTTCAAAACAAAAAGTTGACTTTTGTTGACTTTGAAAATGACTGTAATGTTTTGAGCTATACCTCTCAAATGAAGCATTTTTGGACATTCTTGTGAGACATGAAGTTGTAGATAATTGAATTTCCTTCAAAACAAGAGGTGGTGGAAAAATTTACGAGAAAGTATGAGAAAGTTATGATCGATCAAAGTTGACTTTTCACCTAGAAACCCTAATTTAGAAAGTTTGACTTTTGAGCAAATCTTGAGTTTTCTTGATGAATCATGATCAACCCTTGATCAAATGATGAATGTAACTTCAAAATGAGGATGTTGACCAAAAATTATGAAGTTTGGTATGTTGACCACATTGACTTTTGTCCAATCTGTTGATTTTCAACCATCTGAGCAATTGTCTGAGGAAACTTGACTTGTGAAGCTTGAAACTTGACATGGAGAATCCTTGAAGCATATGAGGAGGCATGAAGACCATTGGATATGTTGGAAATTCATCTTGACTTGAGAGATACCAAACCCTAGTTTGGGTTGATTGTCTAGGAGAGAGTTTGTCTGATCAACTCTTGAGGAATCCTTGAGTATAGATGTATGAAATCTCTTGAGTAGATGGAGGGAAAATTTTGGGGTATGACAGCACCAAGCTTTTTTTTGTTTTCAAAAAGAAAAGAAAGGGGATAAGCTTTTCATATTATGCACATATCTGTTTTTCTTTATTGTATGTTTCGCGATTTCACTTGATGGAAAGAAATCCTAACCAATTTAAAAACATTTTAAGATCTAGGTGGAGGTATTAATACGTGAGTTCAATGCTTTCGAGTTAATATTTCCAGTGGAGGTTGTCTTGAGGGTATTGTGTTTAAGCAAGTAATTGCTGTATTTTGAGGGAACTTAAGAAGTCGAGTGGTGTAGAACACATAAACCATCACGGCCATTAGGATGTAGTGCAGAGATTATTCGGGTGTAAGCCTAGAGTAATTGTCATGCGATACTACGATCAGGCGAGTTTCTCTTGAAAATATTATTGGACCATCGAGTATTCCACAAATCCAATAATGTTTTGAAGGGGAGTGTTGAGCCTGTATTATCAGTAGAACCCGTTTCACAGATGAATAAGCCCTTAGAACTTAACCCCGTTGATTCTTATCGTTGGCTTCATGCTCATGACTTCGAATGCTTGACCGTGTGTATAACTACTAACCATGTTTGCTGCATTCATGCATTCATTCATTCAAAAACAAACAAAAATTCTCTTCCCATTTCCAAAGAATTTAGAGATTTTTTCTTTGTAAAATATTTTAGGTTAGAGTGATGGACGTCAGAGGAAGATTCACCAAAAGATACAGTTTTAGGATTCCTGACGTAGGAAAGTTGAAAGAGTTAGCATCCTTGGTAGAAGATCCCTCGGATTTCAGAAAACGCTATGGAACTCTTTTAACTCTTGACGCTAACGCGATGAAGGACTTCTCAAAACCTTTTCAATTCTACGATCCGATCTATATTTGCTTCACTTTCCACGATTATCGCTTGATGCCTACTTTGGAAGAGTATGCATATCCTAGGAATCTCAGTATCATACAAAGTGCCTTTCAATGGTTTGGAAGCCATTCCCAAGTCACCGTCATTGCAATGATGACTCACTTAAAGAAATCGAGATAGACAAAACCTAACTACGGAGGAAAACTCTTAGGACGACTTCAAAGTTCCTAATGGAGAAGGCTCTTAAGTTCTCTGAAGGTAGTATGGTAGCCTTTGAAGCTATTTTAGCTTTACTCCTCTATGGATTGGTGTTGTTTCCCAACGTCCCAAATTTCGTTGATATCAACGCCATAAGGATCTTTCTGATTGGAAATCCCGTTCCCACTCTGCTTGGTGACACATACGTCTCTATTCATTATAGGAATCGTCAAGGAGA
>CM038793.1:76321367-76444616 GCA_021764765.1 Vicia sativa
TTTCAAATTCCTTTCCATGATCACTTTTGATTACGACAATGCATTCTTCCTTTTCTCTTTGAAGTCTTTTTGCACAATTCTTTAAAGACATCAAATACATCCAATTTTTCTATAAAAGTTTATCGGTGGTCTGGAAAAATCATCCACAACAACATAGGCATATCTCTTTCCACAAGACTTTCTACTGCATGGGACCATCAGATCCATATGTAGAAGTTCCAGCACCTTGGAGGTGGTTAGATGTCTTATCTTTGGATGTGACATTCTAGTTTTCTTCGACGACATTCACCACAGACTCTTCCTTCTTCATCCGGAAGCTTTGGTATCCCTCGGCTGACCTCCATGGATATGATCTTTTCATCCCTCTAAGATGCAAATGACCAAGTTTTGGTGCCACAATTTTCCTTTTCTTCTTTGGCTATAGAGCACATAGAAGAGTAGTTAGTGTTCTCAGACTCCCATAAGTAACAATTGTCTTTTGATCTGACTCCTCTCATTACAACTTCTTGTTTTTCATTTGTAACAAGGAATTCAGACTTGGTGAAGTTGACCTTGAATCCTAGATCACATAGTTGACTAATACTTATGAGGTTAGCGATTAAACCATTTACAATGACACATCATTTAGGTTTGGAACTTTAGGTACTCCAAGTTTCCAACACCTTTGATTTCTCCTCTAGCTCCATCTCCAAAAGTGACATAGCGGTAGTATGAGATTTTACATCATTCATTGATTCTTGATTCCAGTCATGTGTTTAGAACATCCATGCCAAAGTACCGGTCTTCCTTGGCGAAACTCTAAGGGAGTGTGAGCTATCAGGCGGTCTTTTCTTCCATTGTTGAGTATATGGTGTCTTGTTAGTTTTAGGCTTGACATATGGGCGGTTAGATATCCATATAATATGAAGCAAAAAGGCTTTATGTGGCCAAACCTTCCACAGTAATGACATCTCCATCTTTGATATTTTTTCTTCATGTTTCTCTGTTCTTGATGTTGAGCCCTATGTTGTGACATCTGCTTTGACATTTGTTTATCGAGGCCGGTCTTCTTCTTGTCAACAAATTTCTTTGCGTACAAATCCTAGACGGACATATTTCCTGCATTTTGTCCAGTCTGAAGTATTTCTTCCAACTTGTCGGTTCCAGTTGTTAACATCCTGACAGACTTTATCATCTGATCAAGTTTGGAGTTCAACACTAGAACTTCACCTTTGAGATGACTTATAGTTGTAGTGTCTACCTTCTTCTCAGCCTCCAACTTCACTATGAGCTTCTTCTATTTCTCATTTTGTTAACAGACTTCAGCACTCCTGATACACAACTTCTTGTAGGAGTCAGCAAGTTCTTCAAATGTCACCTCCTCATCACTTGAATCATTGTCAGAATTACAAACACCAGATAGTGCAGTAACTAGTTTAGCATATTCTTCTTCAGAGTCACTTTCTGAGTCACCATCAGACCAAGTAACAGACATTCCTTTCTTTTGTTTCTTTAGAAAGGTGGGACATTCAGCTCTAATGTGTCCATATCCTTCACATCCATGGCATTGGACTCCTCTGCTTTGATTTCCCATTTTCTTCAGACTTAGTTCTTCTGCTGGAGTCATAGGATCTGCTAATGTCAGAGGAAATGTTCTTGACATTTGACCTTGGCTTTTGGTCCATTCTCTTGATGAGTTTGTTGAACTGCCTTCCAAGCATAGCTATAGCTTCGATATATTCTCTTCATCACTCTCGCTTTCCTCATTGGATACAAGGGCTATTCTCTTGTTCTTCTTGTCAACATTGTCCTGATCCCCATCTCAAATGTCGAAGTGAACCAATGAGTTCATCAACCTTCAAGCTGCAGATATCCAGACTTCCTCTATAGTCACTTTCATTGCAAACCTTTTAGGCAAAGATCAGAATCTTTTTCACTTTTCTTCATAGATCTTTTCTCCCAATGCTCGAGGTGTTGGCAATCTCAAGATGTTCATGTGAAAATCATAAATGGTCTCATCTTCCTTCATCCTCGGATTCTCAAATTTGGTAGTGAGCATCCGAAGTCTTGAAATTTCCTTGGATGTACCTCATGAGTGGTTTGAGAGTGTCCCAAACATCCTTGTCCATTCACTGATGCACTAGTGCGAAAATGTTTTGTCAATTCCATTGAATAAGGCATTCAATGCTTTAGAGTTGCCAGTGCTAACTCTTCTTCTTCTGCTCCATTCTTCCTCAAGTTTCAGGCTAGTAGTCCCATCTTTTCAAGTTTGATGGGATTCTCCATCCTCTGTCAATGACTCTCCAGCTTTATTGTTCGGTGACTTGAAGGCAACCATACGAGGTTTCAATGAGTCATAGTTTGATCCATCCAGAATGGGTCTGCTCCCAAATCCTCCTTCCTTGTCCATGGCGCCAAAAAATAATATCCCTAGATCTCACCCGAGAAAAACAAGCGGTGCGCTCGATGCCAATTGAATTCGGCAGCAGATACTTAATGTCAAAGAGAATGTTATGACACCGTATCACAAAAGCGATTAACGTCCAAATAGTAATTTAAAAGCGATAAACAACACAATCAATTGTTAACCGTTTAGTGTGTAACTACACCTACATCCGGGGCTACTAAGCCGAGGAGGAAATCCACTATAAGTAGTATTAATTGAGGAATAAACCAACGGTTTATCTCCTTAACTTAAGACCTACCAATAAACTTCAATTTAAGTCCTACTTGACTCGAGTCCCTCACTCCCCTCAATCACATCGTGATACTAACCTCTGATTAATAGAATTGTGAAGACATTCTTCAATAAACATACTTGATTTTGCTACAAAGCTTTAATCAGAGACACAACACTAGTGCTTCAAAGCTTTGAGTGATAAACTAAACTTAACCAAATCCTACTCCAAGACACTTATCAAAGATAATCGCTTGCTCACAAGTTACTAAAAACACAACTTACAATCCTTTTCTTCTTCTCGGAAAAGGCGAACTAGCAACATAAGGGTTTGTTCCATATTATAGAAGTAGTAAAGTCTTCAACTCGGGCTTGCATAAAAATAGCTCGGGTTAACCAAAGTTAACCTAAGGACTTGGTCTTTACAACATAACAAAATAGGTTTAGACAAAGTTAACCTCAAGTTCACATGAGCATATGATTCAAAAAAATTAATCCACATCAGAACAACTCAACGAAATCACGAAAACTCGGAAAAGAAAATGCATAACAATATATTACGCACACAATATCATAACATTGTTCATGACATTATTCATTCTACTTGTAGATTTCCAGCATAATAGATCATAGCATGATTATTATTCTATCCCACCATACTGAGTTGTACCTGTAGAATACTTCTTCTACAGAATTTATCTTCAACCCAGAATGTCATGACATCAGTCAGGACATTAACAAAAATTGGTTTTTCCAAAAATTAAAGCCAACATAAAACACTTACATACGTGATTTCTAATAATTGTTTTGATGAGTATTGGATTACTTTTGAATGTGATTTCGTTGAATATATGCTACTTGAATTAGTGTATGTATGTTATGTTTTGGATGGATTATTGATAATAACATGTATTGACTTATATGTTACGTGTTATTTGTGATGAATGATGATTGAAAATACTTGTGTATTACTTGTTGTTGGTGAAACATGATGTTTGTGCAAGATGATGGATAGTTCAAATGTGTTGGATTATTGTGGTATGCTTGATGATTAAGGTTGATGAATAATCTTAATTGCATATATGTTTAGTAACTTGTACATGTATTCATAGGGACTTGGAACTTCCGGTGTTGGCTTGATCCTTGAATGGAAATAGTAGCGGTGAAACTTTGGATTCACAATGTGCTTGATGCTATATGGAAACAGAAGCGGTGGACTTTATGTTCATATGGTGGCTTTGGTCTTGATCGGATCGAGTGTGGCTTTGATTCTAAGTTATTGAATTGAAAGCGAGGTGAGAGAAAGTTCATGATGGTACCACATGCATGAGTCACATTGAATTGTTGTCTCATGGGTCATTAAAGAATATGTGTATGATGAATTTGTGGTAATTGATTATGTTAATCATTGAATTCATTTTATTGATGACATTTATGATGTTTGTGATAAATGTGAGCATGTTATACTTGAACATTTGTATATTTGAATTAATTAGAATATCACATAAAGTGTGTAGAATTCTTTAATAGATGCCATGGGTTCGAGCGGATGCTTCGCATGAGACTAGTTGAGGAGTGTATCTAGTTATTCCTTACACTAGGTAGTGAGTCATTTCTCTGGTCACGTAACACGGGGATTATTTGGATTTATGCTTCTATGAGATATTTGTTATGTATTCTCATATGTTTTGGATTTGTATGTTGAGATACTATGTTGATGTGGCCTTGGTACCGATGTATGAATTCATATGACTTGATTATGTTATGGATTCCTTGTTATTTTATCCAATGGTTATAATATGGGATGTAATCATTGATAGTATCTGAGAATATGAAATACTCTATTATGAAATGCATAGTTTTGTTTTAAAGCATGTGATTCAAATATGTGTTATGATTATGACCAAGTGTATGTTATATTTGTTTTGTTGGTTTTCCTATGTGTGGAAAATAACAT
Source organism: Vicia sativa (assembly GCA_021764765.1). Classification (NCBI taxonomy): domain Eukaryota; kingdom Viridiplantae; phylum Streptophyta; class Magnoliopsida; order Fabales; family Fabaceae; genus Vicia; species Vicia sativa. Next base: position 76,325,981 of record CM038793.1, read on the forward strand.
GCGAAACCCTTTGGATGCGTGCATTCTATTTTACTCTGATTTATGCCATGATTATTTGGGGTTAGAAAAGGGGTGTTACACTTCCAACATGTCCCATGTGTAATTACAAGTCTCACGCATCCTAGGATTCCAATTTTCATAATCAAGACCCTTGGATTCCTCAGGTTCAGCTTGAGTACCAGATGATTCCCTGTACGAATACCCTTTTTTCATGGCCAACTCACCTAAACAATACCTATTCACACAATCATCATCAATCACCCCCGTTAACTTTTTCACTAATTCCATCAAGCCTCAATATACCTTTTTTTGAGGCACATAACATTAATTAAACATGGAAAAATAAGAGGGTTTCTATAATTTACCTCCTTTGAATTTGTGCCTTCAACATATTTCTTCATATCCTTTGAAATTATGGACATCACATTCACGGATTTTTGCTCCATGATACACTTCACCAAAACTGCAACATCAATAGGAATGGTCGGCCGATGCATTTTCGATTTAATGTTGTTCAAAATCAATAGATGCACAATTTGTGCCTCTGTAGTCATGTCCTCTTAGAGGTCTGTCACACAAAAAAATTTAAGATACCATATCATATCATTTGCATATGCATCATTACATCACTAACAATTTCATAATATGATAGATCGTGTGTGTGCTCCTGAAGCCTTGTTAGGGTTTTGGTCAAAAAATTTCATTTGTTCAAGATATGATCAATTAGGGTTTGAGTCTCCACTCACCTCAAATGATCTATCTTCATTAATCATCAACGTTTGATCTTCAAATTCCAAACATTTTCTCAAGATCTATCTTGATTCAACCAATTAGGGTTTTGATCGAGGATGGTGTATCATTGACTTTTTGCTCAATGAATGACCTAATTGCTTGGAGATTGATCTTAAAATCATAAATTCAATATCTTGACCTAATTTCATGATTCAAAATATTCCAAAATATCATGATTGATCATCAGAGAAATTCTAAATCATCTAATGAAAATTCAACTGTTCAAAAAAGTCAAACTTTGACTTTTTGGTCAATTTTTTCAAATCCAAATTTTTTCAATCATAAAATCATTTCAAATTATCCATCTTGATCATAAAAAATAAAAATGTGTGAAAAAGTCAACAAAAAGTCCAGATTCAAAATTTTTCTAACAGTTAGAAAAATTTTCAAGTGTTAAAAACATGGTTTTTCATCATTTTCATGGCCATTTTTCACCTAGATCCATTTTGATTCAAGAAAAACTCAAAATATGAAAGTTTTAGATCTTTTTCCAAGCTTTCCAAAATGTTCAAGAACTTGTAAAAACATTTTGTGTAGATAGGGTTTTGAAATTGAAACATAATGGTCCATAACCATGATTTTCAAGTCATTTTCCAAGATTACAAGTCATTTTTCACAAATTCTTCCTTCTAGAAGCCTTGTCACCATTAAGAGATAGGCTATAACTTGAAAATATCTGATAACAATGATTGAGAGAGGATTAGATCAAGTGATATTTTTAACCATGGTTAAAGAAGTTAACCATGTGCATTAAATGCAAAAATGTCTTTCTTACCCTTTAAGGCAAGTTGTTAATTTTCAAGCCAATCCTTGCCCTTGCCACATAGCAATCCTTGCCTATAAATAGAGGTCTCTAATTCACTTCAAATCACACCAAAGCATCATAAACCAAGATTTTCTTCTTTCTTTCTTATTTTTGAAGTTTCAAGTTTTTCAAGTGGAAGAATTTGCAAATTCCAAGCCTTGCAATTTAAAATCTTAGGCTTCAAATACTTTCTAAACATCATTAGAAAGTTGTTAGAATCCTATAGCCATCCAAAACTAAGCTAAACTCAGTATTGTCTCCAAAATCAATAAACATGCAATTTTGAGCCTTAACATCAAACTTCCATTTCACTTTCGTGCATATCTCAATTTTCCACTTCAAACACCTTTCAAACACTTCATATGAGTGATCCAAGCACTCATCACGTACCTGTAACAGCTCCATCATCAAATTCAATTTCAACTTGAGCAAACTACAGTTGGACTTGGGTACACTGATCTAACATCTCCAAGAAAGCCAAGCATCCATACACCATCCATAAGGTTCGGTGGTGCTATAGCAATGATCAAAACATCTCTAGAACACCTCAGAAAAGAATTTGATTTCACTTCAAGAGGTAAGTCACATGAAATTGGAACTTTATGATTTCTACCTTCGGTTTAAAAATTTCTTGGCCATCTTGTTTCTGCACTTTCACTGATCATTAACCCTCAATCAATTGCACAAATCAGGATCCATACACGATTTCACGATCAATTCTTAGAATTAGGGTTCATCTGGTTTTCTCAGAATTTAATAATCATAGGCTTAAAATAAATGAAATTAAACACCACCATCGTATTCCTAGGTTCAAAACAAGCAAGTTTGATGTTTACATCATTCAATTTCGTTGAGAAATGAGGAAGATATGAATCAAATCATAAGGTTGAAGATGATGAACATTCGCGGCGTTTTACATTTTTCAAAATTTCAAAAATCAGTTTATGTTATATACATATGGCATTTTAATACAGATGTATAGCCACCCAGTGGTAGCTAAGCGTTTAAGTCTCTTGCCATGCCATAGGTCTAGGGTTGAATCTGAGACCTTTTTATTTTTAACTTTTCAAAACCTTCATTTTCCCATTATTTTCAAAACATTTTCACAACTCATTTTCAAATATAATTCAATGAAAGCGTATAAATAACAAGTCACACATGTGGCCCAGTGGTTAAACTTTTGGAAACTTCCAAGCCAAGGTCCTGAGTTCAACACTCACCACGGCCAAATTAATTTTTTATCACTTGTTTTTTTACATTTTTCTATCAAACTTCAACATTTTCAAAAACCAATCAAAACATCTCATTTGAGATGGTTTTTGCACACTTGTCATTTAATATACCTATTTTATGATTATGTCAAAAAAATCCAAAAATTTATTATTTTTGATATATTTTTATTAGGTAAAAATTAAACGTTTTTAAGTATTAAAATACTTTTCAAAAATGTTTTTTCTTTCAGATTTTTAAACCTAATCCTTTTCAAAACTTCTTGTGAATATTCTTCACTTTAAAAAATAATTTCAACCTTTCAAAAACATGGTGAACTTACACACCTCTTTTCCATGATCAATTCGATTAATCTTTGAAAATACAAACCGAACTAGATTTTTTCTTCGAAATTCTTTCAAACTCAAAATCAAATTGATCATGGGCCTCCCTCACGATGTAAGTCCCAACCCTTTTTATGTACATATTTATTTCCTTGTATATATCAACCCTTTTTATGTACATATTTATTTCCTTGTACATATCCACCCTTTTGTGTACATATTCAATTCCTTATACATATTCAATTATCTTTGTAAAGATTCAAGTATAACAAACTTCGTTCGATTATTTTATCCACTTGTTTATACATTGATTCCATTGGTATTAAGAGGAGAATTATTCTTGGTGAAACCGCTCTTAAACCAATGGGCCTCCCTTAAGGTATAAGTCTCAACTCCTGTGTATATATCCAAGTATACCAGCTTATCTTCTTGTTTTAAACACTTTTTTATATTTTCACACATCATTTGTATATATTCAAGTTACACTAGATTTAATTGCTTGTTTGATACACTTGTTTATATATTTCCTTCATAAACTCCAATGAATGCACACCACACACTTTATCATATATACTTGTCCATATACTTGTTCATTTATATTACAACAACTAGTATAATTACTAGGTTCCCTATAGCCTCCTCTTGCGCTTTGTACAAGATAACTCACCTGTTAAGTTAGCCTCCTCTTAGGTTTCGTACAAAAGAACTCCCCTGTTGAGTTAGCCTCCCTTTAGGCTTCGTACAAAAGAAATCCCTCGTTGAGTTTAGCCTTCTCTTGGGCATCATACAAGAAAGAGACCTAGAAATCTCTATCAGCCTCCTATTAGGCTTCCAATACAAAGAATCACCTTCGCTAAGATAGAACCCTAAGAGTATGATTTCCCAGTGAAATCACTCTTGAATCCTAAGATGATGGTTTCCCAGTGAAATCACTCTTAAAGCCAAGTTAGCCATACCCTGTAGCTTCGTTTTGGGCTTCATACAAGGAACCCCGATGTCCCTCGGAATGCCTCCTCTTGGGCTTACAATACAAGGACCCACGGACTTCTTAAAAGCATCCCCCTATCAATAATAAATTTCTCTTAGATATTTAGACATGTATCATCTCTATGGAAGAAGTATCTCATCTATAGCATCACGTACAAATCAAACAATTTTCAAATCAAACACTTTTTCAAATAAGACATACTTAATTGTAAGTGGTAACACTTGTACACTCAAGCAAAACGCCCAATGCTTACATTGAAAGATTCAAACATTTTTCAATAATCTTTCTTAAACTTGTAAGTGGTAACACTTGTACACTCAAGCAAAACACCTATTGCTTACAATGAAATATTTAATCAATCAACTTTTCAAAAATGTATGTGATGAAATAGAATAGATACATTTTTCATTAAGATGACATTTTTCTTTGTCTCTTAACAAAATCTTTGCTTCCACTAGCATAAGTGGGAAACACGATTGCTCTGAGTTTCTCAACGTCCCTTTGAGAATACGTAGGCACAAGGTCTCACCCTTGGCGAGCATACTTCTTTCTCGCTCAAAACAAACAAACCTTAGTTCCCTTAGATCCGAGCTACAGATGCTCTGATTCCCACTAGGGGATATGTATGAAGAAGATCCCAATGATCTTTGCGAGCATAATTATAAAAAACTTAGGTTCCTACCTAACCTACCTTTCTTAAATCCCACAGGAGAAACTTTCCCGAAATAGAGTAGCAAATAAAAAACATAAACATACAAAAATATGCATAAAAAAGTTCCTATAGAAAACTATAGATATGTAGGGTTCTAATACCTTCCCTTTATATAACTTGACCCATCACGGTCTCTCCCAATGCGTGGCGTATAGTTCATGCTAGTCACATTGCATATCATTATTTATTCGGTAATTCAACTTTCCCTTTTCCATCTTCTTTTCTTATTTGGAAACAATAAAGCTTGGTGCTCATGACATCTTTTAAAACAAAAAAAATCAAAAGAGTAAATTGTTTTGAGCACGAGATTCGAATCGATCCGATTCCCTACGTTCGTCACTTTTACGTGACAGAAAAATGGAGACTCTCTTGAGGAGTTCAAGCTTTCTTTGTTGTCAAACAGAAAAATGAGGTTAAGCTTCATTTGTGCACATGTTTGTTTTGCTTTATTGCGTGTTGGTTTTACGTTAGTCGCGATTTCATTTGATGGAAAAATCTAACTTGAATTTAAGAAAAATTTAAGATTTAGGTGGGGTATAGTCATATTAACTTACAAGTCTCATTACTTGATAAGTTAATTTGAGATCACTCACTCGATGTTCAGCGTTAAAGGTGTGGCCTTTGAGGATCTGACGTGAGTTCGGATCTTACAGTATAGCGATTTAAATCTTTTGATTTGTTTATAAAGATGCATGAGCATCAAGCTTTATTATTTTCAACACAAGAAAGATGATTTAATGATTATGAAAAGGGAAAATGAAATACCCTCGATTGATATTGATATGCGTAACGACTAAGCGCAAACTAGGCATAGCGTATTGGGAGATTACGGTAAGGGGTTGTTATATAAAGGGAATAGATGGAGCACCCTAAATATATGTAGTTATCTGACTTTATATGAATACGTTTGATATGTTTGTATGTTTTAGTTGCTATTTCTATGATTGGGAAAATTTCTCCTTTGGGATTTTAAAAGCATTGATTTTGTGGGATTCTAGTGTTTGTTATTATTGTGCTTGCGAAGATCTGTGGATCTTCGCATACATATCTAGTGGGAATCGAGCATTTGTAGCTCGGATCTGGGGTTCTATGGTTTGTTTGGTGCGAGGGAGATAGAAATTTGCTCGGCAAGGATGAGACCTTGTGCCCTCAAAATGTTGAGAAAGTCGAGCAATCGTAGTTCCCACTTATGCTAGTGGAAAACAGCGGGATGTTAGTAAAGAGCGGACAAATGTCATCTTGAAAAATGTATCTAATCTATTTCATCACATACATTTTGAAAAGTTTGATTGATTGAAATCTTTCATCGTAAGTATTAGGTGTTTTGCTTGAGTGTAAAGCGTTACCACTTACATGTTTAAGAAAGATGATCGAAAAAGATGATTAAATCTTTTAAGTGTAAGTATTGGTGTTTTGCTTGAGTGTACAAGCGTTACCACTTTAAAGAGATGTTTTGTTTGAAAAGAGTTTGAAAAGAGTTTGAAAAGTTTTTGTATGTGATGTAATGGATGAGATACTTCTTCCATAGAGATGATAGATGTCTAAATCTCAAGGAGTAATTGATTGGATTAAAGGGATGCTTTTAAGAAGCCCATGGGTCCTTGTATTAGAGGAGGAATCGAGGGTCATCGAGGGTCATCGAGGGTCATCGAGGTCCTTGTATGAAGCTCAAGGAAGCTATAGGGTATGGCTTTGGCTTGAAGGGATTTCACCGAGAAATCATCCTTTTTGAATAAGAGCAATTTCACGGAAATTTTACTCTCTGGGAATTTGAAAGTGATTTCACGGAAACCATCCTTTCGGGTTCTATCTTAGCGCGGTGATTCTTTGTATTGGAAGCCCAATAGGAGGCTGTTGAGACTTCCTATCTCTTTCATTGTATGATGCCTAAACTAAACTCAAAAGTTCTTTGAGCGAAGCCCAAGAGGTGACTCAACAGTGTTGTCTTATATGAAGCCTAGCGAGGCTAACTCACGGAGAGTTTCTTTATGAAGCCAAGAAAGGCTAAACTCATTGGAGATAAAAATATCTTGTATGAAGCCCAGCGGAGGCTAGCCCATCTTGTGATGGATTGTCTTGTATGAAGCCCAAGCGGAGGCTAAACTCAATTGAGGATGAGTTGTCTTGTATGAAGCCCAAGCGGAGGCTAAACTACGGAACCTATTGATTAGTCTAATTTGTTATGTTATTATTAGGCAGTTGTATAAGCGGTGTGTGTGTGTGTGTGTGATATGTATTCACGAGGAGTTTATGAAGGAAATATAAACAATGCATGATGTTTATTCTGATTTTATGCAATATAAACAAGTGTTTGTGAATGAGCGTTAAAAGCAGCGTAACTTGATTATTCACAAGTTTGAGCGTGTACAAGGAAGTGAATATGTACAGACGAGTTTTTATGTACAAAGAAAGATGGATGTACATAGGAGGGTTGGGACTTACAGTAAGGGAGGCCCATTGATTTGGCGATTACACGAGGAATAATGCTCCTTTCAATGTCAATGGTATTGATGTAAAATGTACGGATGAAAGCGAAGCGGATGATCGAAGTTTATACGTGTTGGAGTATTTGTAAAAATATCGTGTTATATACGGATGAAAGTTTGTTTTTTGAAATATACATGTTATATACGGATGAAACTTTGTAAAAATGTTTGACAAAGTTTGATATGTACAAAAATATTATGTACATAAAAAGAATGTTATGGGACTTACACCATGATGGAGGCCCATTGGTTTAAAAGAAATTTTGCTCGGGAGAAACCTTCCTTTAGAACCAATGGATTCATATAGACAAGCGAATGAAAACAAGCGAAAGAAATTTGTTTACGTTTGAATATTAACAATGATAATTTGAGTATGTACAAGTAAAACTAAATATGTACATAAAGGATTGGGACTTACACCATAAGGGTGGCCCATGATCGATCGAGAAATTCGAGAGAAGACGAAATCAGTTTTATCGTTTTAAATCGGATTGATCATGGTAAAAGATGCAAGTTTGATGAAATGTTCTTAAAAATGATTTGAAAATGTTTTGAAAATGTGAGGTTCATTTATGGAAAGTTTTGAAAAAAATCGGAAGTCGAAAACTTGAAAAATTCACCTTTTAAGGAGGTTTGAAAAGTGTTCAGAACTTCGTTTTCGGCTCGATTAAAAATTAATCAGATGAAAGTTTTTTTCTGAAAATTTTGCATTATCACAAAATAGATGTATTTATTGACAAGTGTTTAAAAAATCATCTCAAAATGAGAAGTTTTGATTGGTCAAAAAAATGTTGAAAGTTTGATAAAAAAAAATATGAAAAATTTGAAGTTTTGTAAAAAAGGATAAAAATGGTCCTGATGGGTGTTGAACCCATGACCATGAGGAGTGAACCACGTGGCAAAGAGAACTTAGAAGCAAGCGACACAACTTTGGGCCAAAGCGTTTGAGGTGTTAGTGGATTAAAACAGCGTTGATATAAGATTGGTTTATTTTAAAATTTGAAAATCAAGAACACATGAAGAACGGCTGGGTTTGCATTTTGATTTTGATTTTTGATTCAATCAAAATCTTCGTTTCTCAACCAAATTAAATGATGTAAACATCAAAGTGACTCGATTTTGAACAAGGAATGAAGCGGTGTATGTTAATTGCATTTATTTTCGATCTATCATGTTTGGATTTACAGGAACTCGAAGAACCCTAGCGAGAAATCAAATTAAATTATGTGTAGTTGATGATTGTTTGATTTTATTGAGGGCTAATGGTCGTTAGAGTGCGAGAAAAAGAATGGCCAAGCGCTTTTGTCAAAAGAATCAAAGAATTATGAGAACCAAGTTCGTGTTCATACTGAAAAATGAAAATCGAAAGCGATGCAAGCGTGTTTCGATTCTTTGTTTCTTGATCACTTAAGCACCAGTGACCTCTAGGGATGATGTATGAGTGTTTAGAACTTCATGAGCATGCTTGGATTACTCTACTCAAGTCCACCTACGAGCTTGAAAACAAAACTGGAAAATGATGTAAATCGTGTTACGATTAGATGTTCTTGTTTTGGATCATGTCTATGAGGTATAGGGAAGGTGTATGGATGATCACAACATCAATTGATCATGCCTAGCTTGGTTTCAAATTCCATGGCGATTTGGAAGCTTATGTGCATAGCAAGTGATTTCTGATTTTTAGCTTTGATCAAGTTGTTTTTAAGCTTGGAACAAGTTTAATTATGATCATGAAACATGTTAGACACCAAAGATCCACCTGATTTTATCTGAATTTCAAAAAGGCATTAATTCCTACTTTGCACTAAATTACTTGATTTTGAAGAAAGTATAGTGAAAGCATGTTTTTGCATTTGCTTTGGTGTCAATTTGGACTTGAATTGGTGATCTATTTATAGGCAAATAGGACTGCAAATGTTAGGCAAGTGTCCATGGCATTTGGTGATTCAAGGATGACTTAAAGGGCAAGATTGTCTTTTGTAAAGGAAAAGGAAACTTCCTTTTTTTTTTACCATGTGTTACAATCCTCAATTTGATCCTATCCTCAATCATTACTTCCAAGTTGATATTTATCAGTTCCAAAATCAAGTTGGCAAGGTTGTATTACTTCTAGATGAAGAAATCTCAAAAATGACCTATAATGTGAGGTTTTGACTTTGAAAATCAAGTGTCATGGAGCCTTATGTTTCAATTTCAAAAGTGTATCTAGACTCCATGGATTTGAGAGTTCTTGGACATTTTGGAAATATTTTTCCATGATTTACAACTTTCATGTTTTGAGTTTTTTCAAATTCCAATTGGAACTAGGTGAAAAAATGGCTTGAAGTTTGGAAAAATCGAAATTTCAACACTTAGAAAAATTTTAAGTATAAAATTTTTGACTTTTGTTGACTTTTCAAATTCTTTGATTTTTATGATCATGATGGATCATGTGAAGTATTTTGATGATGGAAAAGTTTTGTTTTGAAAAATTTGACCAAAAGTCGAGTTTGACTTTTACATGCGGATGAAATTTCATCGATGTTTTGAAAGCAGTGATGAATTACGTGAACCTCTGTGATGTTTTAAATCCGAGAATTAGGTCAAGATGTTGTATCTAAGATATAATGATCAATCTCTATCCAAAAAGTCATTTCTTGTTCAAAAGTTAGAGAATTCTCATGTCAGATCAAAACCTAATTGGTCGATCCTCGATTGATCTGTGAGAGAAATGGGTATCTGATGATCAGATGTGGATATTTTGATCAAGATAGATCAAATAAGATGAGAAAATCTCAAACCCTAATTGGTTAGCTCTTGAATCAGATGAAAATCTGATGAAACCCTAATTTTGACCTGTGAGTGTTATACCCGATTAATGCTGTCTGAACCGTTAGTTGTGCAATGATGCAAATGTAAGGTGGTATATTAGGTCAAAATTTGGGGTATAACAGATGCCCTATTTAAGTTTCTTTAACTTGAAAGATGAAGATGAATATCTTCGTTTTGATAGGTGTAAAGAGACTTAAATATCGAAATCATAAAATTTGGACCTAAGATACCAAAAGATGCGGATGATGCAAAATGATTAAAAGTTTTACCTAAAGGATATCAAAGAAATGACACGGTGAAGGAAATTTGTGAATACGTCCTGTTGGGGAAAGATTGATTCACGAGAGAATGTGAACATCATTGTTCGTTTTGGGAAACAAAAGATTACCTACATCGACTTTGTGACAATGTTTAAGGTAAATGGAAATGATATTACCAATTATCGCCTTGTGATATAGTATGGTAATGCGTTTGAAGATATTACCAATTATCGGTAGTGATAACTTATAACAAGGTAAATCTTGAGAAATGAGTGTTGCGTATCCACTTTGTGAATATGAGACGATGTTCTATCCGAGGAATGAGCTGGAAAGAAAAGAAGTTAATCAAAACATTTTCCCAACGAGGATAATCTCATGGCGAATGTGGTGGAGAAAGAAAATGCATTTCTCTTTGGGGATTCCGTCGGGGAAAAAGGAATGTATCCTTTACGTTTGGGAATACTCCGTTGGGAAAAAGAAAAAGTATCTTTTCTGTTTGGAGAGAATCTGCTGGGGATATGATATACTCGTATGAGTATATATAACCAGTGATTTGGAAGCAAACATTTTGAGAGATGCAAAAAATGCAATGAATGATGCTATTATGTATGAATGTCATGAATGTTATATGCATGCTAACAATACTTGACAAAGATACTTAAAGAGATATTTGGGAAAAGGACCGTCCGCAGTTCGAACAAATACTTGGTGAAAATTGCGCAATGGTGCAGATATTCACTAATGAAGAACTTGAGTTGCATGTTTTAAACTTTCAGAAAGGTATTTCATTGGCAACGGTGAGGATTCTTTTGGATAAGAATATCGTCCTTTGATGATTTCGATGAGGAGAAGCTGTATGCAGATTGGCGACTCCACTGAGATCGAAACATTCTTGGAGAAAGCGGTTGAAGTTATTTCCGTGTTCATAGTTTCAAAGGAGAATTTTGCTTTTGTTTCAAAATTTGAAGTAAAAATTCATTTAAAACATTTTAGTTTCAAAAGTGATTTTCACAATAAAAGCGTTATTTTGCAAAGCGAATAAAGTAGGAATTGCAAACAAAAGGCACAAGGCTCAAATTTATTGAATAGAATGGTAATCGACCAAAGGCGTGATTCCATGAACTATTTAAAAGTTGGAAATGATAATTTATTGGGAAAAGGCTACATTGAAAGCAAATAACCACTACTATCCTAACAACTTTGAATTCAATGTGCTTGTTGCTTGAAGAGTTGATTGAAGATCCGTTGATGGAAAATTCTTCATGTGGACAAAATCGGTACTGATTACTTTGTCATTTTTTGTATCCTTGTTTTGCCTAGATCGCCTTTCGGGTTTCGATCTATCGGGATAATTACATTTATTGTCTCTAATTTTTCTGGATCGCCTTTTAAGGTTTTCAATCACCGGCGCTCATTTTGCCTAAGCCGCCCTTTGGGTTTTCGACTTACCGGTGTTCTTTTATTTTTTAGACAAAGTATTTCTTGGTGCGTCGGCATTCACGAGGATCGGGGTTCATCGCCGTCCATGGTTGTGAGAGTCATAGCACCGAGAGAAGCTTCTTTTGACGATGTATGGGCCTTCGTAATTAGGAGTCCATTTGCCCTAGAATCATTTGAAAAGAGAATCTTTTTAAGCACAGTCGCCTTCTCGAATTCACGAGTCGGACCTTTTTGTCGAAAGCTTTCTTCATTTTCTTTGATAAAGTTGTCCGTGACACGAGGCGGTCGGCGCTTTTCTTCAATTAAGTTCAATTGGTCGTATCGCTTTGACACCATTCACCTCGAGATAGCTTTGTTTCCATGAGAACTCTCATTGATGGGATCTCAACTTCTACGAGAACCTTTGCTTCCATGCCGTATACTAGAGAAAAGGAGTTGCCCACAGAGTGTGTCTTGATGCGATACCCATGCGAGCAAATGGCGACATTCGTGCCGGTCTTTGTAAGTGATGACCATTTTACGGACGATCTTTTGATGTTCTTGTTGGTTGCTTCTGGCGCCGTTCATCTTTGGCGGTAAGGAGGCGAGTTGTGATGCTCGATCTTGAATTCCTCACAGTTTGTCATCATTTTGTTGTTCAAGTTCGATCCATTATCGGTAATGATCTTACTTGGAATTCCATATCGGCAAATGAGGTTGTTCTTGATGAACCTCACAACCACTTGTCTTGTGGCGTTGGCGTGAATCTTGCTTGACCCATTTGGTGAAGTAATCAATAGCCACGAATGAGCGATGTCCGTTGGGCGCTTTTAGTTCAATCATTCCAATCATGTCAATGCCCACATGGAGAGCGGCCACGGAGAGGAAGAGCGTTGAGTAAGTCGGAGGCACATGGATCTTATCTGCGTAGATCGGCACTTGTGACATCTTTTAACGTGTTTGCGCAATCGATTCCATCGTTATCAATAGTATCTGCTCTTAAGATCTTCTGGACATTGCATGCCCATTTGAATGGGTTCAAAGGACCCTTCATGCACTTCATGGATGATGGTGTACGCTTCTTGTTTGTCGGCGCAGGCGAGAACCATGTCGAAGTTTCTTTTGTATAGAACATCCTCATTGAGGAAGAAATTCCTGGAAAGCCTCCTTAGAGTTTTCTTATCCTTGTACGATGCCCCGAGTGGGTACTCTCGTGTTTGAAGGAAACATTTGATGTCGTGAAACCACGGCATCGTCGAAGGCCCCATTGCAAACACATATCGGGTCTTTCAAGGCGTCGATCGAATTCTAGGCATATCATTCCAATCATTGACTTTGAACATGGAAGATAGAGTAGCCAAGGCGTCTGCCATCCGATTTTGATCTCGAGGGATATGATGCAGTTCAACTTTGTTGAAGAAAGTCAACAACCGTCTTGCATAATCTCTGTAAGGAATTAGACCAAGATGATGAGTTTCATACTTGTCCTTAATTTGATTGATCACGAGGGTTGAATCTCCATATATATCAAGGATCTTGATCCTCAAGTCGATGGCCTCTTCGATACCCATGATGCATGCTTCATATTCTGCTATGTTGTTGGTGCAATCAAATAGCAATCTGGCGGAAAACGGGATATGAGAACCCTCGGGAGTAATGATGACTGCCCCAATTCCATTGCCAAAAACATTTATAGCTCCATCGAAGACTAGGCCCCATCTGGATTCTGGATCTGGTCCTTCTCCGTGTAGCGGTTCGTCACAATCTTTCATCTTCAAGTACATAACATCCTCATCTGGGAAGTCGAACTTGAGAGATTGGTATTCGTTGAGCGGCTGATAAGCCAAGTTATCGGCGAGAATGCTTCCTTTAACCGCTTTTGGTAGCGGTATTGGATGTCATATTCGGATAGTAGCATTTGCCATCGGCGATTCTCCGGTTAAGCGGGCTTCTCAAATCGTACTTGATAGGATCCATTTTGGATATTAACCAAGTCGTGTGATTGATCATGTATTGGCGAAGGCGTTTTGAAGCCCACACAAAGCGCTGACATGTTTTCTCGAGCATGGAGTACGAGTTTCACGATGCATGAATTTCTTACTCGGGTAGTAGATGGCATGCTCCTTCTTACGGTATCATCCTGTTGTCCAATGCAGCCCATGGACTCTTCTAATGCGGTAAGGTATATGATCAATGGTCTTCCTTCCTTTGGAGGGATCGGTATTGGTGGTTCGACGGTATTCTTTGATCTTGTCAAATGCTCTTTGGCAATCTTACATCACACTACCTTTTGATCTTTGCGAGAAGCTTGAATATCGGCCCGGTGGCGATCATCGAGAGATAAATCGGAGATGTAGTTCAATCGTCCAGAAATCCTCTTACTTGCTTTTCAAATGCGTGGCGTAGGCATTTCTGAATAGCCTTGACTTTGTCGGGTCAACTTCAATTCCTCTTTGTTGACGATGAAACCTAGAGTTTTCTGATCTTACCCCAAAGGTGCATTTGTTAGGATTCAGGTGGGCTGAAACTTCCTTAGTCGTTGGAACAACTTTAAGAGATAGTCTATATGTTCCTCTTGATTATCGGACTTTGCTATCATGTCGTCCATGTAGACCTCGATTTCTTTGTGCATCATATCATGAAAGCGATAGTCATTGCCCTCTGTAAGTTCTTTGCATTCTTTAATCAAATGGCATTACCTTGTAGCAAAAAGTGCCCCATGGCGTAATGAAGATGTCTTCTCCATATCTTTGGGAGCCATTACGATCGATTATAACGGAGAAACCATCCATGAAGGAAAAGGCGTTGAATTTGGCGATACTATCCACTAGCATGTCGATATGCGGAAGTGGGAAATCGTCTTTGGACTAGCTTTGTTCGGATCTCGGTAGTCAACACACATTCGACCTTTCCATCTTTCTTGGATCTGGGTACTATGTTGGCTAGCCATTGAGGATACTCGAGTGACAAGGAAACCCGTCGGTGTTTTTGGATTTCCTTTTAATTTTCTCGGCCATTTCGGGATGAACTCTCCTCGATTTTGTAGCGGCGGACATTACGGTCTTAACGGCAAGTGATGCTCCACGATCTTTGGTATCCAAACCGGCATGTCTGGTAGGACCAAGCAAACACATCAACGTATTCTTTGAGAAGACTTATCGGTTTGCCTTTGATCTCTTTGTTAAGTGAAGCTCGATATTTACTTCTTTTGCATCTTCCTCGGAACCCAAGTTGATTGCTTCTAGAGGTTCTTTGTGAGGCTGAATGATCCTTTCCTCGTGCTTTAGCTTGATCTAGAAATTTCATCAGGGATCTCTTCTTCAACTTCTTCTTGACGAATTCACGAGAATTTCAAAGTTGAGAAAGGCGTAGAGTTCTTGCTTTCAATGGATTTGTCCATTTGTTTAATCTGCATTTTTGATTTATGTTTGATTAAAAAGTTTTTATCATCATTTTTTTTTAAAGTTAATGTGAAAGTGTCATGATTAATTTTCATTATGATTTTTCTTTTGAAGATTTTTTTTTATTATGTTTTAGGATTATCATTTAGGAAAAGGTAAAATGAAAATAAACACAGTGTGGAAACAAAACAACGCATTTTATTTATGTTTCACAATATGAGCAGGGCCTAAAATACAAACTCATTTGTCTTGGGCAAGACAAAGAGAATTATTTAAAAGCTAAACCCTATAAAACATCTCTTCGCTTTGGGCGAGCGAGTTCAAAACAAAAGCAAAGATAAACTACTTAGAGCTATGAACATTAGTCCTAACTTCAGCGGGTTTCCAATAGTGACGAACTCCTTGGAAGTCGAGGTACTCGGGTAATTTTCCGCTTAGTTTAACCCTCGAGTAAACTTTGATTCTTGGTGGCGAGGCTTTGAAGACTACGGCGATGGCCTTTGCCTTTGGTCTTTGCTAAAGCGATCTTCTTGATTTGAGATCGGGAAGTATGAGAGATAGCCTTTGTACTTCTGTTGATCTTTGTGTTGAATCTTGAAATGTTCCTTCCGGTCTTGAATGAAGAGACTCGTTGTCGTGACACTTTCCGCATCGTATCTGAATCATACTCTTGATCTTGATGATCATGTTAATGTAGTGGTAACGGGATGCGGCTTGGTGAAATCCAGACGTGTTGAAGCAGAGATCTTCATTTGGGACCTCGATCATTGATTAGTTTGAGAAGGCAGTATTCCTCTTGATTGACTAGGGTAGTCAAAGTCATCACCCATCTGTGGGTTGGATATCTTCGATCCGGATTTTGAGCTTTACGTGCGAGTATTTCACCATGTAGTCGTATTTGCCACTTGGTTCTCCCAAGGTATCCCAAATTCGGCGGGGATGGTGGATTTTCATGTTCTGAGGACATGTCTTTGAATTGATCGATCGGTGCATATGATTCCTCTTGTGACACATACTCGGGGCTATTCAAATAAATGCTCCACTCTTGATTCGGATGGATCATCTTCATCCTCTTCAATGGTTACAACATTAACCTCTTGCGAACAGGGTTTAAGAAACCTCCACTATGAAATACTTCCTTGATCGGGAAAGTGTTTCATCTTTACATTTTCTTTGGAGGATACGGTGTGAACCCAAGTCGACTTCGTTTCACTCTTGGCGGGTTTGATAACTTGTCCCCATCCTCGAGTATTGCCATCTTTCACCATTTGCGCAGCTTCTTTATCTGAAGAGATAGATGATCATTTTAGTAGATTCATCTTCTAGAATTTTACGGGAGATCACGGCTTCAATGTCATTGCCGTGATGAAGGAGAAGCGGATAGATGACTTACAAGTAAAGCTTGTTCACCGTGATGGTCACCAACTTTCCATTCTTGTGAATTTTAATTTACGATGGAGAGTAGAATTCACTTGCATCGTGGATCCAAGGTCTCCTAGAAAGCAACTATCGCGGTGATACGTCCATGACTTGGAGCGTAACTTTGAAAGTGTGAGGCCAATTGTCATTGGGAGATCAACTTCCCAATAAGCGATTTTCTCGATCCATCAAAGCTCTTACTAGGATGTCGTTGAACTTCATTGGCGTTACTTTGTAAGCTAAGCAGCGGCGTCGTTTTGGCATTACATTTAAAGGCGAACTGTATCCACCAATACATTGGATATGGAATCGGTGGCAAATCATCGAGATGTGCAAGGCCAAGTTGTGATCTTTCCTTCTTAGGAAGTTCTTCATCACTAAAACTCGGATTATTGCGGTTGTTATGTTGGAGCGATCCTCCAAATTGATGCGTAGTCACATCGTGATCCACATAAGCACAGTCTAGTACTCTCATCAAAGCTTCTCGGTGAGCTTGAGTTAAGGAGTAAAACAGTATTGAAATCTTTGAAGAGTGCATCAATTGGTCTACGACTCGATATTCGCTCTTCTTGATTAGTTTTAGTATCTCGTCAAAGTCGAGTTGATGTTGGTTCCATCGAGTAGAACCAATGTTTGTACTGGGTTAACAATGGGAATCGTTGCGAGTTCTCGGAGGATATGTTAACTTGGTTTTGTCTAACAACAGGAGTGGGCGATTTTGGTGGCAATGGGCGTGAACTCGTCCACTTGGCGTTACTCGTCCGATTTACATTATATTGACATTATCGGAAGTGTAGGCATGGGTTTCTCCTTCCCATCCTCTATCAAGGTTGCATTGTCTTGGTAAGGTTGCTCTGGTAGAAGCTATGCGAACAGGGACCGGTGGGCAAATCACCAAAGGAGATGTTGGAATGTTGGAACCAGCATCGCTATCTCCACATGCTCGGGCATATTGAAACAAGGGATCCTAGCGTTTACTTGGGATTTTCGAGTTGATATCTGAGACTAAAAGCTCATGCGGAAAATGCCCTATTGTATTTTCGTCATGGTCATCTCGGTTTCTGTAGATTTGTAAATCACCAATGTCTAACAAATGTTGAATATCTGCTCTTATGGTGGGACATCCATGGATATTCTTGGAACAGATATAGCAAGCTGCATAATTATGCTTAGTGAAGGCGCTCATGTTACTATATGCTTCATGAAGATGCACCAAGTTTCCTTTGATTAAGTTTACGTCTGTGACAAGGTACCTGTATGTATTCCTTAGCATTAGATTCACTGAGTGTTCACTATGACTAGGAAGTGGATTGGCTTGCACATTCGGACTTGTGTTTCTGAAGGAAAGAAGATTAGCCTTCACTAATCTACGTATACGCCTTCAACTATGCAATGCTCAAGGTCATGGCCTGGTGCCCTTGGTGAAAAGGGCAAAAGCGTCGACTTTGTACCACCATGGTAGTTTTCGAGGGACGGAGGTGGTAACCTTGTTTTATTAGATTCCTTTCTATAAGCGCAAGGTAAAGTTACGTATGCGTCATGGGAATTGGGTTGAGGTGACCCGAGGCATACGGTTTTGGTTGTGAAGCTAGAGCTGTTGGCGGTGAGTTTGTTGATTTTGTTGAAATTGCGGAGCAATTCACGGAGTTGTGTTGACGAGAGGGTGCTATGGCAGCTACATCGTTGTTGAATGACATTCTTCGTGGTTTCCTCGGGATACAATTCCTCGTCATGTTCTTTTTCCTTGGGAAGCTGGTTCCAACTTTCTTGGTATTACTAGAAGATCCTACTTCCTTGGTTAGGCGTCTGTCCAGAACCCCTTCTTCTAGTCGCATTCCCATGCTTACCATTTCGTTGAAGTCTCCGGGAGCGCTAGCGATCATTCGCTCGTAGTAGGATGAGTTTAGAGTATTCAAGAATACCTTAGTCATCTCTTTCTCTTCCAAGGGCGGGTTGACTTGGGCAGCAATTTCCCTCCATCGTTGCGCATATTCCTTGAATGTCTCTCTTTCCTTTTGAGACATGGGCGAGTTGATCCTATCGGAGCCATATCAAGTTGAATTTGTATTGATGTACGAAGGCTTTACCTAAGTCGTTGAATGTTTGGATATTCGTGCTGTCTAAACCCATGTACCACTTCAGTGCGGCACCGGTGAGACTGTCCTTGAAGTAATGAATTAGCAGCTGATGATCCTCATTGTACGTAGACATTTTCCTAGCATACATCGTGAGATGACTCTGAGGACAAGAATTCCCTTTGTACTTTTCAAAATCCGGGATTTTGAATTTCGTAGATATTTTACGAGGACTAAGCGAGAGATCTGGGCTTTTCCCAAACAATTCTTTCCCTTGAATCGTTTTATCTCAAGCTGCATTTTGAGGAGTTGTTCACGGAGATTTTCCATTGAACCACGGCGTTCGTGTTATTTCTGGAGTGTGATGAACTTCTTACGTGCGTGGTAGTGTGCTCACGGCAGGTTCAACATGATCGGTTGAGAAACCGACATTGTTACTTGTGGAAAAGTTATTCCACGTTGTGGAGTGAATGTAGCATTTTGCTGCAAAGTAGGTATTTCAAGCGAGGTTGTTTGAGAAGTCGGTTGGCGAACTCCAATGCCGAAGTTAAAAGGCATTCCCCATGGATAGCCCTACATCTTGAAGGTGAACTCTTGTTGTGGTGGAGTAGTAGTATCCTCTGAAGTTGCTATTTGGTTTTGACTGCTCGATGCTGCTTGTTGACTTTGCGCTGTAGCAAGTGAGTCGACCAAAGATGTGAGTCTCTCCACTTCTTCTTGTAGTGTAGTTACCGTACTACGGAGTTCAACGTTTTCTTGCTCAAAATTCTCCATTACTTTTCTTCTTTTTGATCTGGTATCGTACGTTCGAGTTGGCTGCGGACGCAGTCGAGAAACTCTAAGACGCGACAACTTGACAATTTTTCTATCTGGAAAAATGATTCCAACTGGGAATGTTAGATTTTAGACAATAGACCTAAATGCAAGATATGATGCATGAATATGATTGTAAAGAAAAGAAATTTCCAAAGAATTTACGCTAAAAGAGATATTTATGGCAAATATTTGGATGGAAAACACGAATTTTATTGATTAATGAAGGAAGATTACAACAATTGTTTTTTTTTTTTTGGAGCATTGCTCACACAAATGATAAATGATAAAATTACAAACTAAATTAAACTAATTAAGCGTCTTCGTCGGATGGCGATCAAAACTTGATGCGACTTGACGAGTTTCCTTCCCATAGTGAGCTTTTAGTTTGGCTTTCTTGGCTTTTAGCTTGCTAATGACTCTCTTCCACTCGTTGGGGCGGGCTTCTGGTAGTCATTTCCTCGAGCTTTCTTTTCTTTCCTTGGCGTATTTGGATGGCGTTATCCTTGGGCGAATCTTCTCATCTTTCTCCATGAGCCATTCATCACGGAAGTAGGCGTCTTTTCATGATCTTTGACTTGCTTCTTGAGCTTCTCATTCTCAAGGTTAGTCTTAAGGAATTTTCTTTCCAAAGCTTCTTTCTCAAACCTTATCTTGGTCAAGGCTTCTTGGTATTCTCCACAGCTTCAGCGGGAAAATTTGTCGATTTGGGCGGTGAGAACATGGGATCCTCATAAGCATAAGGCATTGAAATTCCTTCGCTTTTTCTTTATCCAAAGTGTAGGTTTCCATGGCTACACAATTCTTTGCCTTACCTTTTCCTTTCTTTTGGATGTGATGCCAAACTTTAATCATCCTAGCCTTCAATCCTTGGAATCCTCTCCTTCATGATAAGTAGCTTTCTCTTGTAAAAGGGAGGTTTACGAATTTCTTATATCCGTGACGTTTTGCTAGGAATGGGTTGTAGTTGATTCCTCCTTTCGTACCAATGAGAGCACGTTGGCAAATTCTCCACAGCTCTCAATGATTTCCATCTCATGGTTTGCCAAGGTATACCAATGGATATAAATCGTTTGTTAGAGACATGAGTCTTACGGACCAATGCCGCTCGTCTTTGTTTCGCGGAAGATAGGAGATTTAGGCGGTGTGAGACAATCCATTTGAAAAGCAGTACACACACGATAGTTTCGTCTCCTTGCGATTCCTATAATGAATAGAGGCGTATGTGTCACCAAGCGAGTGGGAGCAGGATTTCCAATCGAGAAAGATCCTTATGGCGTTGATATCAGCGAAATTTGGGACGTTGGAACAACACCAATCCATAGAGGAGTAAAGCTAAAATAGCTTCAAAGGCTACCATACTACCGACTTGAGAACTTAAGAGCCTTCTCCATTAGGAACTTTGAAGTCGGTCCTAAGAGTTTTCCTCTGTAGTTAGGTTTTGTCTATCTCGATTTCTTTAAGTGAGTCATGTTGCAATGGTGGTGACTTGGGAATGGCTTCCAAACCATTGAAAGGCACTTTGTATGATCTTGAGATTCCTAGGATATGCGCATACTCTTCCAAAGTAGGCATCAGCGATAATCGGGAAAGTGAGCGGCGATAGGCGGATCGTAGAATTGAGCGAAGGTTTTGAGAAGTCCTTCATCGGCGTTAGCGTTCGGAAGAGTTAAAGAGTTCCATAGCGTTTTACGAAATCAGAGATCTTCTACCAAGGATGCTAACTCTTTCAACTTTCCTCGTCGGGAATCCTAAAGCGTATCTTTTGGTGAATCTTCCTCGGCGTCCATCACTCTAACCTAAAATATTTTACAAAGAAAAATCTCTAAATTCTTTGGAAATGGGAAGAAATTTTGTTTGTTTTGAATGAATGAATGCATGAATGCAGCAAACATGGTTAGTAGTTATACACACGGTCAAGCATTGAAGTCATGAGCATGAAGCCAGCGATAAGAATCAGCGGGTTAAGTTCTAAGGGCTTATTCATACGTGAAGCGGGTTCTGCGATATCTGGGCTCAACACTCCCCTCAAAACATTATTGGATTTGTGGAATACTCGATGGTCCAATAATATTTTCAAGAGAAACTACTTTGATCGTAGTATCGCATGACAATTACTCTAGGCTTACACCCGAATAATCTCTGCACTACATCCTAATGGCCAGGATGGTTTATGTGTTCTACAGTCCACTCAGCTTCTTAAGTTCCCTCAAAAATACAGCGTTTTCGCAATTACTTGCTTAAACACAATACCCTCAAGACAACCTCCTGCTGCGGAAATATTAACCCGAAAGCATTGAGCGCTCACGTATTAATACCTCCACCTAGATCTTAAAATGTTTCTTAAATTCGGGTTAGGATTTCTTTCCATCAAGTGAAATCGCGAAACATACAATAAAGAAAAACAGATATGTGCATAATATGAAAAGCTTATCCCCTTTCTTTTCTTTTTGAAAACAAAAAAAAGCTTGGTGCTGTCATACCCCAAAATTTTCCCTCCATCTACTCAAGAGATTTCATACATCTATACTCGAGGATTCCTCAAGAGTTGATCGGACAAACTCTCTCTAGACAATCAACCCAAACTAGGGTTTGGTATCTCTCAAGTCAAGATGAATTTCCAACATATCCAATGGTCTTCATGCCTCCTCATATGCTTCAAAGATTCTCCATGTCAAGTTTCAAGCTTCCTGAGTCAAGTTTCCTCGGACAATTGCTCGGATGGTTGAAAATCGGTTGTATTGGACAAAAGTCAAGCTGTGGTCAACATACAGTCAAACTTCATAATTTTGGTCAACATCCTCATTTTGAAGTTACATTCATCATTTGATCAAGGGTTGATCATGATTCATCAAGAAAACTCAAGATTTGCTCAAAGTCAAACTTTCTAAATTAGGGTTTCTAGGTGAAAAGTCAAGCTGAACTTTGGTGATCATAACTTTCTCATACTTTCTAGAAATTTTCCACCACCTCTTGTTTTGAAGGAAATTCAATTATCTACAACTTCATGTCTCACAAGAATGTCCAAAAATGCTTCATTTGAGAGGTATAGCTCAAAACATTACAGGTCATTTTCAAAGTCAACAAAAAGTCAACTTTTTGTTTTGAAGATATATTGAGCATGGAAACTCCAATTGAGATGAGACCAAAAAGGTTGGTTAGAGGACTCTTAGAGCTTTCTAAAAGTCCAAGAACACTCAAAATGTGGAAAATTGAGCAAGATACACCATTCACAAGTTGGGCAATTTTGAAAGAATGCACAAAGAGATATACGAAAATCAATTTTTTGCAAATGGGCTTGCTTTTCTCCATCAAACTTATTCCTCATACAATTAGGAATATCCAAGCCCAATGCCACGAATTTTTGATTTATTTTTCTATTTAATTTGTAATTTATTCATTTAAATGCAAATTAAATTTAAAAATAAAGTACAAAATTAAAATTAATTGCAAAGATTGATTTTATTCTTTCCTTGAGACTCAAGTAACTTACAAATGCCAGCAATTTTCGAAAATTGATCAATTTGGCAAGATTGGATTGAGAATTAATCAAATTTTGAAAATTTGATTTTGTACAAAAATCAAAATTGATTTTCATTGAATGGTGATTGACTCTTACCAAAAACAATGCCAAATCCTTCCAGTACTTATACCTGATGCATACCAATCGAAAGAGAACGGAAAAATTGCCTTAGAAACCCTATTCCAAAGCTCAAAAAACCGTGACAAGCAAGCTATTGGCAATCCTACTTCCAGCCGTTTTCAATCGTTTTTGAGGATTCCATTGCATTCCTTGAGGTCTTTAGAGTCGATCCAGACTCTTACATCATTCAAAACCATCAAGAATTCATCAAACACGATTTCGGTTTGTCAAGTTTCTTTCAAAATCGATTTTCATCATTCATGCATTATTAACCTGTTTTGATTGTTTGTTCATGTTTAGAATCAAGTTTGCAAGCTTTCTGGGCAAGTCAATTGAATTTCCATGGCCTGAATCGTGTTACACCATAGCTAGGGTTTCTGAGCTCGATTTAGGGCTTTGCTTAAATGGAAAAATTGGACAATAGGACCTATACCATCGTGTTCGGAACGATCTCAGGAATCGAACCATGCTTTTAGAACTTATTTATATTATGTATGCTGAATTTTTGATTGTAGCCAGGGACATAGCGTCGAGCAATGGCCGGCGAAAATTCAAATATTTGAAAGGTTGACGACGCAGTCTGGCGCGAAGGAGGAAGCAATGGAAAGGCAACGCGTGTATATTCCACTCACTCCGTTTCCAAACAAGTAGAACATGCCAGCTCAGTTGGTCAAGGCGTTGGTTTTCAAGGTTTGAGGTCAGGTCCCCTGTTCGAACCATGCTGGGACCATTCTTTTACAAGTTTGCAATTTCTTCATATTTTTCATATTTTCATATTTTTAATATTTTCCATACATTTTAATTTATTTTCATATTTTATTCCTGCATTTAAAATTCATCAAAAGTTAATTTTCTTTTTACATTATTCTCATAAAATCTTTATTTAATTTAATAAATTAAAAAATATATTTTTGCATGCATATTTATTTTATTTGTAATTTTGCATTTAAATCATTGTAAATTCATTTTAAATTATTAAATTGCATCTAAAAAATCCCAAAAATTTATTTTAGCATATTTATATTATTTCCAGCATGTAATAATTTTCTCATATAAAAATTTGCATTTTTCTAACATTTTTTCTCTTGTTCGATTCATATCGTATTTTCCGATTTCTCATTCCTTTACAGGTTGATCCGATTCAGACGATTCTTTCTTTATCATTTTATTTTTTTTCAACAATGTAACTGTATATGGGATGTAATAGTTTAAATTAGGTTTTTATTTTTCGCATTTTAAATTATGTATCTGCCCCAAAGCCTTGTAATAGCGTAGGATTTACCTTTCCGCATCTTTACATTCCGCATTTTAATTTCCGCACTCTATCAATTGCTAGTAACTAGGCGTGTATGGCAAGATAATAATGAACTTAGCCCACTAATTTTCAAGATAAAATATCTGAAATCAACACACTTCTTTCACACACGCACCCCTTAGGGTAATTCTCTCTCGTTGCCTTTGCGAATCACAAATGGTCATGTCCCTCGAACGTAGAGGTATTCTAGCACCGTTGCCTTCAAATAAATCATCATAGTCCCTTCGATACAAAGATCATAAGACCCACGATGTCGCCTCCGAATACATGATCTTGACCCTCGATTGTCGCCTACGAAAAATGATGATAGTCCTTGAATGTGCTAGGATACTTCCTACAAGTTGCCTTCTATGACCATCCGATGTCCCTTCGAGATGTCCGCTTACATCCAACGAATGGAGCTACCTACTAACTAATGGTACGGCTAGCGCTATTCTAAAGGAATAAAAAGTGCAACGACCAATTAGGTGGGTAATAAGTCTTTGAGTTGCTTCCTCTAAACCAAATGCTTTTCACACACACACTCTTTTTCAAAGTTCAAACTCTTTTCAAAACGAAACATTTCTGAACACTTTGTATACACTCCTACATGAGTCATTACAAAGTCAAAGCAAAATGCCTTTTCAAAACATTTTTGTCAAACACACAGAAAGCACAATTTTAAAAGGTGATCTAGAGCAACTAAGAGCCCGTAGAATAAACTACGGATGGAAAGGGGTGCTAATACCTTCCCTTTTCATAACCATTCTCCCGAACTCAGAATCTAACGAAGGTCTTTTTCTGTACTTTTACCTTCCCTTAATTGGATAAAAATAAAAGTCGGTGGCGACTCTTGCTATCCGCACATTTGCGATACAAATCCTACAAAGTCAGTTCACCGTGTTACAGGTGCTCTCGGGCAGAGTAACGCGTTTTCTTTTTTTGAAAAATCAAAGTTTTCAGCGTACTCCCCAGCCGAGTCGCCATTTTTCCTGTTCGCGTTAAAGGTGGCGCTGAGGATCTGACGTGAGTTCGGATCTTACGGTGCATAGCGATTTAAATCTTTTGATTTGTTTATAAAGATGGCCGAGCATCAAGCTTTATTATTTTCAACACAAGAAAGATGATTTAATGATTATGAAAAGGGAAACTGAAATACCCTCAATTGATATTGATATGCGTGTGACTAGCGCAAACTAGGCATAACGCATTGGGGAGATTCTAAGTAAGGAATTGTTATATAAAGGGAATAGATGGAGCACCCTAAATATATGTAGTTATCTACTGACTTTATATATGAATACGTTTGATATGTTTGTATGTTTTAGTTGCTATTTCTATGATTGGGAAAATTTCTCCTTTGGGATTTTAAGAAGCAGTTGATTTTGTGGGATTCTAGTGTTTGTTATTATTACGCTTTCATGTGGATCTTACGCATACATATCCCTAGTGGGAATCGAGCATTTGTAGCTCGGATCTATAGGGTTCTATGGTTTGTTTGGTGCGAGGAGATAGAAATTTGCTCGGCAAGGATGAGACTTTGTGCCTACGTATTCTCAAAGGATGTTGAGAAAGTCGAGCAATCGTAGTTCCCACTTATGCTAGTGGAAAGCAACGGGATGTTAGTAAGAGACAGACAAATGTCATCTTAATGAAAAATGTATCTAATCTATTTCATCACATACATTTTTGAAAAGTTTGATTGATTGAAATCTTTCATCGTAAGTATTAGGTGTTTTGCTTGAGTGTACAAGCGTTACCACTTACATGTTTAAGAAAGATGTTTTGAAAAAGATGATTAAATCTTTTAACTGTAAGTATTGGGTGTTTTGCTTGAGTGTACAAGCGTTACCACTTACAATTAAGAGATGTTTTTGTTTGAAAAGAGTTTGAAAAGAGTTTGAAAAGTTTTTGACTGTATGTGATGTAATGGATGAGATACTTCTTCCATAGAGATGATAGATGTCTAAATCTCAAGGAGAAATTGATTGGATTAAAGGGATGCTTTTAAGAAGCCCATGGGTCCTTGTATTGTTAGCCAGAGGAGGCATTCCGGTCATCGAGGGTCCTTGTATGAACCTCAAGAGGAAGCTATAGGGTATGGTGGCTTTGGCTTGAAAGGTTTCAGAAATCATCCTTTTGAATAAGAGCAATTTCACGGAAATTTTACTCTCTGAAATTTGAAAGTGATTTCACGAAACCATCCTTTCGGGGTTCTATCTTAGCGGGTGATTCTTTGTATTGGAAGCCCAATAGGAGGCATTAAGAGACTTCTATCTCTTTCATTGTATGATGCCGAAGGCTAAACTCAATGAGGAGTTCTTTTGAGCGAAGCCCAAGAGGAGGTGACTCAGCAGTGTTGTCTTATATGAAGCCTAAGCGGAGGCTAACTCTGTGGGAGAGTTTTTGTATGAAGCCCAAGAGAAGGCTAAACTCTGTTGGAGATAAAAATATCTTGTATGAAGCCCAAGGAGGCTAGCCCATCTTGGTGATGGATTGTCTTGTATGAAGCCCAAGCGGAGGCTAAACTCAATTGAGGATGAGTTGTCTTGTATGAAGCCCAGCGGAGGCTAAACTCAATTGAGGATGAGTTGTCTTGTATGAAGCCCAAGCGGAGGCTAAACTACGGGAACCTATTGATTAGTCTAATTTGTTATGTTATTATTAGCAGTTGTATAAGCAGTGTGTGTGTGTGATATGTATTCACGGAGTTTATGAAGGAAATATAAACAATGCATGATGTTTATTTACAGCGGTTTATGCAATATAAACAAGTGTTTGTGAGCGTTAAAACAGGCGTAACTTGATTATT
Source organism: Vicia sativa (assembly GCA_021764765.1). Taxonomy (NCBI): domain Eukaryota; kingdom Viridiplantae; phylum Streptophyta; class Magnoliopsida; order Fabales; family Fabaceae; genus Vicia; species Vicia sativa. The sequence continues at coordinate 76,353,264 of CM038793.1, forward strand.
CACAAGTTTGAGCGTGTACAAGGAAGTGAATATGTACAGACGAGTTTTATGTACAAAGAAAGATGGATGTACATAGGAGGGTTGGGACTTACACCGTAAGGGAGGCCCATTGATTTGAAAGCAGTTACACAGGGAATAATGCTCCTTTCAATGTCAATGGTATTCAGTGTAAAATTTACAGATGAAACGGAAACGGATGATCGAAGTTTATCTGTGTTGGAGTATTTGTAAAAAGTATATGTGTTATGTACAGATGAAAGTGTTTTTTTTTTTGAAATATCTGTGTTATGTACAGATGAAACTTTGTAAAAAATGTTTGACAAAAGTTTGATATGTACAAAGAAATATTATGTACATAAAAGAATGTTATGGGACTTACACCATGATGGAGGCCCATTGGTTTAAAAGAAATTTTGCTCAGGAGAAACCTTCCTTTAGAATCAATGGATTTAGCGTATAGACAAACGAATGAAAACAAACGAAAGAAATTTGTTTACGTTTGAATATTAACAATGATAATTTGAGTATGTACAAGTAAAACTAAATATGTACATAAAGGATTGGGACTTACACCATAAGGGTGGCCCATGATCGATCGAGAAATTCGAGAGAAGACGAAATCAGTTTTATCGTTTTAAATCGGATTGATCATGGTAAAAGATGCAAATTTGATGAAATGTTCTGAAAAATGATTTGAAAATGTTTTGAAAATGTTTTGAAAATGTGAGGTTCATTTATGGAAAGTTTTGAAAAAAATCGGAAGTCGAAAACTTGAAAAATTCACCTTTTAAGGAGGTTTGAAAAGTGTTCAGAACTTCGTTTTCGGCTCGATTAAAAATTAATCAGATGAAAGTTTTTTTCTGAAAATTTTTGCATTATCACAAAATAGATGTATTTATTGACAAATGTTTAAAAAATCATCTCAAAATGAGAAGTTTTGATTGGTCAAAAATATGTTGAAAGTTTGATAAAAAAAATATGAAAAATTTGAAGTTTTGTAATAAAGGATAAAAAAATGGTCCTGATGGGTGTTGAACCCATGACCATGAGGTAGACCACGTGGCAAAGAGAACTTAGACGCAAGCAGACAACCACTGGGCCAAACGCGTTTGAGGTGTTAGTGGATTAAAACACGCGTTGATATAAGATTGGTTTATTTTAAAAATTTGAAAATCAAGAACACATGAAGAACGCGCGCAGCCTGGGTTTGCATTTTGATTTTCAGATTTTTTGATTCAATCCAAAATCTTCGTTTCTCAACCAAATTAAATGATGTAAACATCAAAGTGACTTCATTGTGAACAAGGAATGCAACGGTGTATGTTAATTGCATTTATTTTCAGTCTATCATGTTTGGATTTCTGGGAACTCGAAGAACCCTAGAAAGTGAGAAATCAAATTAAATTATGTGTAGTTGATGATTGTTTGATTTTATTGAGGGCTAATGGTCGTTAGGGGTGCAGAAAAAGAATGGCCAAGAGCTTTTGTCAAAAGAATCAAAAATTATGATAACCAAGTTCGTGTTCATACGGAAAAATGAAAATCGAAAGCGATGCAAGCGTGTTTCCGATTCTTGTTTCTTGATCACTTAAGCACCAGTGCCTCTAGGGATGATGTATGAGTGTTTAGAACTTCATGAGCATGCTTGGATTACTCTACTCAAGTCCACACGAGCTTGAAAAAAAGCGGAAAATGATGTAAATCGTGTTACGATTAGATGTTCTTGTTTTGGATCATGTCTATGAGGTATAGGGAAGGTGTATGGATGATCACAACATCAATTGATCAAGCCTAGCTTCAGTTTCAAATTCCATGGCAGTTTTGGAAGCTTATGTGCATAGCAAGTGATTTCTGATTTTTAGCTTTGATCAAGTTGTTTTTAAGCTTGGAACAAGTTTAATTATGATCATGAAACATGTTAGACACCAAAGATCCACACGATTTTATCCGAATTTCAAAAGGCATTAATTCCTACTTTGCACTAAATTACTTGATTTTGAAGAAAGTATAGTGAAAGCATGTTTTTGCATTTGCTTTGGTGTCAATTTGGACTTGAATTGGTGAGCTATTTATAGGCAAATAGGACTGCAAATGTTAGGCAAGTGTCCATGGCATTTGGTGATTCAAGGATGACTTAAAGGGCAAAATTGTCTTTTGTAAAGGAAAAGGAAACTTCCTTTTTTTTAACCATGTGTTACAATCCTCAATTTGATCCTATCCTCAATCATTATTTCCAAGCTGATATTTATCAGTTCCAAAATCAAGTTGGCAAGGTTGTATTACTTCTAGATGAAGAAATCTCAAAAATGACCTATAATGTGAGGTTTTGACTTTGAAAATCAAGTGACATGGAGCCTTATATTTCAATTTCAAAAGTGTATGTAGACTCCATGGATTTGAGAGTTCTTGGACATTTTGGAAAGATTTTTCCATGATCTACAACTTTCATGTTTTGAGTTTTTTCAAATTCCAATTGGAACTAGGTGAAAAAATGGCTTGAAGTTTGGAAAAAATGAGAAATTTCAACACTTAGAAAAATTTCTAAGTATAAAATTTTTGACTTTTTGTTGACTTTTCCAAATTCTTTGATTTTTTATGATCATGATGGATCATGTGAAGTATTTTGATGATGGAAAAAGTTTTGTTTTGAAAAATTTGACCAAAAGTCAGAGTTTGACTTTTCTGTGCAGATGAAATTTCATCAGATGTTTCTGAAAACGACTGATGAATTCTGTGAACCTCTGTGATGTTTTGAATCCAGAAATTAGGTCAAGATGTTGTATCTAAGATATAATGACCAATCTCTATCCAAAAAAGTCATTTCTTGTTCAAAAAGTCAGAGAATTCTCATGTCCGATCAAAACCCTAATTGGTCGATCCTCGATTGATCTGTGAGAGAAATGGGTATCTGATGATCAGATGTGGATATTTTGATCAAGATAGATCAAATCAGATGAGAAAATCTCAAACCCTAATTGGTTAGCTCTTGAATCAGATGAAAATCTGATGAAACCCTAATTTTGACCTATGAGTGTTATACCCGATTAATGCTGTCTGAACTGTTAGTTGTGCAATGATGCAAATGTAAGGTGGTATATTAGGTCAAAATTTGGGGTATGACACTCAGTGGAGGTTGTCTTGGGGGTAATTCTATTTAGCAAGTTAATTGCGAAGACATTTTTGCTTTCAAGGGAACTAGCGAAGCTGAGTGGCTGTAGAACACATAACTCATCCTGGCCATTTAGGATGTAGTGCAGAAGCTATTCAGGTATAAACTTGGATTAGTTGTCATTCGAGACTACGACCAGGCGATTTTTTCTTGAAAAATATTATTGGACTACAAGTATTTAGCTAATCCGATAATATTTCAAAGGGAAGCGTTGAACCTGTATAATTAGTAGAACATTTTTTGCAGGTGAATAAGCCCTTAGAACTTACCTAAGTTTGGTTCTTATCGTTGGCCTCATGCTCGTGAGTTCAAACGCTTGAACGTGTGTATAGCCACTAACCATGTTTGTATCTTTGTGGTATTCATGCATTCATTCAAAAACCTCAATTTCTCATTTTTCTTTCCATTTCCATAGAATTTAGAGATTTTTATTTGCAAATAATTTAGGTTAGAGGGATGGATGTAAGAAGAAGATATACAAAGAGATACGATTTTAGAATTCCTGATGTGGAAAAGTTAAAAGAACTAGAATCCTTGGTAGAAGATCCCTTGGATTTCAGAAACCGCTATGGAGCTCTTTTAATTATCTTGAACACTAACGTTGATGAAGGACTTCTTAAAACTTTGGTTCAGTTTTACAATCCAGTCTATCATTGTTTCACTTTCCCTGATTATCAGTTGATACTTACTTTGGAAGAGTATCTTAGTGTCTGACAAAGTTCCCTTCAATGGTTTGGAAGCCATTCTAAAGCCACAAGTCATTGCAGCAATGACTCATTTAAGGAAATCTGTGATAGACAAAACCATGACTACCAAAGGAAATATCTTATGACTAACTTCAAAGTTTCTAATGGAGAAGGCTTTTAATTTTGCCGAAGCCGGTAGTATGGTAGCTTTTGAAGCTATTTTGGCTTTGCTCATTTATGGGTTGGTTTTGTTTCCCAACGTCCAAAATTTTGTTGATATCAATGCCATAAGGATCTTTTTGATTGGAAATCCTGTTCCCACTTTGCTTGGTGATATGTATTTCTCAATCCAGCATAGGAATCTTCAAGGAGATGGAATTATTGCGTGTTGTGTGCCTTTTCTGTTCAAATGGATTTTCTCACACTTGCCTAAGTCTCCAATCTTTCGAGAAAACAAAAATGGTTGGCATTGGCCTCGAAGACTCATGTCTCTTACTAATGACAATATTCATTGGTATACCTTGGCCTACAATGAGATGGAAATCATTGAAAGTTGTGGAGAGTTTGCCAACGTACCTCTCATTGGTACAAAAGGAGGAATTAACTACAACCCATTCTTTGCAAGACGTCAACTTGGGAATGCAAATTCGAGTAAACCCCTTGGATTTACAATAGAGGGTTACTTTTATAATGAAAGGGTAGATTCCCAAGGTTTGAAATCCAGAATGATAAGAGCTTGGAACCATATTCGAAGGAAAGAAAAAGGTGATGTAAAGAATTGTGTAGCCATGAAAATCTACACTTCTTGGGTAAAGAAAAGAGCGAAGGAATTCCGAATGCCTTATGCTTATGAAGAACCCATGTTCCCAGTGGTATCTAAATCGACCATCGTTCCCATTGAGACTATGGGAGAATACCAAGAAGAGTTGGCTAAGATGACGGTAGATAAAGAAGATTTGGAAGATAAATGTCTTAAGACTGACCTTGAGAATGTAAAGTTTAAGAAGCAGGTCAAAGATCATGAAAAAATGTTATACTTTCAACATGGATGGTGTAACACGGTGAACTGACTTTGTAGGATTTTTGTATCGCAAATGTGCGGATAGCAAGAGTCGCCACCGACTTTTCTTTTATCCAATTAAGGGAAGGTAAAAAGTACAGAAAAAGACCTTCGTTAGATTCTGAGTAAGGGAGAAGGTTATGAAAAGGGAAGGTATTAGCACCCCTTTCCATCCGTAGTCATCTACGGGCTCTTAGTTGCTCTTAGATCACTTTAAAATTGCTTTCTGTGTGTTTGAAAAATGTTTTGAAAAAAAGACATTTCGCTTTGACTTTGTAATGATTCATGTAGGAAGGTATACAAAGTGTTTGGAAATGTTTTGTTTTGAAAAGAGTTTGAACTTTGACAAAAAGTGTGAGGTGTGAAAAGATGTTTTGATAGAGCAAGCAACTAAAAGTCTTATTACCTACTCAGAATTGGTCGTTTTCGTGTTGTTTTACGTTCCTTTAGAATAGTGCTATCCATACCATTAGTTTGTAGGTAACCTTATTCGTTGGATGTAAGAGGGACATTCGAAGGGACATCGGATGGTCATAGAAAGCAACTTGTAGGAAGTATCCTAGCACATTCGAAGGGACTATCATCATTTTTCGTAGGCAACAATCGAGGGTCAAGATCATGTATTCGTAGGCGACATCGTGGGTCTTATGATCTTTGTATCGAAGGGACTATGATGATTTGTTTTGAAAACGGTGCTAGAATACCTCTACGTTCGAGGACTTGACCATTTGTATTCTTAAAGGCAGCGAGAGAATTACCCTAAGGAGTGCGTGTGTGAAAAGAGTGTGTTGATTTTGGATATATTATCTTGAAATTAGAGTGAGCTATGTCCAATTTTAGTCTTGCCATACGCCTAATTACTAACGTTTATAGGTGCGGAAATTAAAATGCGGAAGTATAAAGTGCGGAAAGATAAATCCTACGCTATTACATGGCTTTGGGCGGATACATAATTTAAACTTGCGGAAAATAAAAGCCCTAATTAAGCTATTACATCCCATAAGCAATTACATTATTGGAAAAAGAAAGCAGTAAAAGAAATCGTCAAAACAAGATAACTGTGAAAAGATGAGAAATCGGAATACGAAGAAATCGAATAAGAAAAATTGTTAGTAAAAATGATAATTTTTATGAGAAAAATATTTCATCTGGAAATAACATTAATATGCTAAAATAATTTTTGGGATTTTTGGAGTTAATTTAATAATTAAAAGTGATTAAAATGCAAAATTGAAATAAAATTAAATATGCATGAAAAATAATATTTTTAATTTTATAAATTAAATAAACATTTTAAAATAATGCAAAAGAAAAATATTTTTGATGATTTTAATGCATGATAAAAATATTGAAATTAATTAAAATTGTATGGAAAATATTAAATGGAAATTAAGAAAATAAAGTTTGGCAAAAGGAGGAAAAATATTTGGTCTTGCAAGGATCGAGCGGAGACCTTGGCTTCCTGAGAACCCATGCCTTTGCCATCGATGGAGGCGCGCGTGTCATTGAATCGGAGCGGATCGTTTACAAACAAGTGTCACCTTCCATTGCCTCGTCTCCGCGAAGCTTCGTCTTCTTCAATTCAAATTGCAGAATTTTCGTCGGCCTCGAGCGGCCTTTAACCCTAAATCAAAAATCACATACGAGTAATATAAATGAAATCTAAAGCCATGGTTCGATTCGTCTTAGTCACTTTGAACATCACGATGGCATCGGTTTGGTCCAATTTAGTTTAAGGAAGCCCTAATTCGGTTCAAGAAACCCTAACAATGGCATATTTCGATTCAGGCCATAAAAACTCAATTCGATCGTCCAGATAGCTTGCAAACTTTGTTCTAAACACAAAACAATCATCAAAACACATTAATAATGCATGATAAACAGAATTCGATTTTTGGAAAAGTAAGAACAAACCAAATTCGGATTTCTCAATTCCTGATGCTTTTGGACAATGTAAAGGTCTGGAATGCTTCCAGGGATGCCAAGGAATATGTTTGAATCCTCAAAAACGATTGAAACAGGCTGGATCAATGACTGCTAGTTGCTTGTAAGCCACGGATTTTTTGAGCTTGAATAGGGTTTCTCCAGCCAGTTTTTCTACCCTAATTCGTGTGGCATGTGTTGTATATATATAGTAGATGGAATTAGAGCTGATTTGAGAAAGAATCATCAACCAATGCAAAATATATTTGATTTTGTACCAAATCAAATTTTCTCTTTTTTGATCAATTGCAATCAAATACTTGCCATATCCAATCAAATTTCGAAATTTGTTGGCTTTATTGAGTTGCTTGGATCTCAAGGAAGAGAGAAAAATCAAATTTGCAATTAATTTTGATTTTATACTTTATTTTTGAATTTAACTTGCATTTAAATTAATAAAATACAAATTAAATAGAAAAATAAAATAAAAATTCGTGGGATTGGGCTTGGATATTCCTAATTGTATAAGGAACAAGTTTGAATGAAGAAAAAGTAAGCCCATTTGCAAAAATTTTGATTTTTAGAAGTATCTCTCTTTGTGCATCTCTTCAAAATTGCCCAACTTGTGAATGGTGTATCTTGCTCAATTTTCCACATTCTTGAGTATTCTTGGACTTTTTGGAAAGCTCTAACAGTCCTCTAACCAACCTTTTTGGTCTCATCTCAATTGGAGTTTCCATGCTCAATATATCTTCAAAACAAAATGTTGACGTTTTGTTGACTTTGAAAAGGACCTTTAATGTTTTGATCCATACCTTCCAAATGAAGCATTTTCTGAACATTCTTATGAGACATGAAGTTGTAGAGAATTGAATTTCCTTCAAGACAAGAGGTGGTGGGAAAATTTCTGAGAAAGTATGAAGAAGTTATGCTCAGTCAAAGTTTGGTTGACTTTTCCTTGAAACCCTAATTTAGAAAGTTTGACTTTTGAGCAACTCTTGAGTTTTCTTGATGAATCATGATCAACCCTTGATCAAATGATGAATGTAACTTCAAAATGAGGATGTTGACCAAAAACTATGAAGTTTGAGTGTATGTTGACCACAGTTGACTTTTATCCAATAGAAGCGATTTTCGACCATCTAGCAATTATCGAGGAAACTTGACTTATGAGGCTTGAAACTTGACATGGAGAATCTTTGAAGCATATGAGGAGGCATGAAGGCCATTGGAGATGTCAGAAGTCCATCTTGATCTGAAGAATACCAAACCCTAGTTTGGGTTGATTGTCTAGGAGAGGTTTGTCGATCAACCTTGAAGAATCCTTAAGCATGGATGTATGGAGTATCTTGAGAAGATGGAGGAAAATTTTGGGGTATGATGCCTGTTCAATCTTCTTGTACTGGAAGGGCTAGATTGGCATGTTCGACTTTTGGGACACAGGAGGTAGAAGATGATTGAACACTCAGTACACAAATTTGCACTCATGGTTGGTGATGATGCGGGAATGGGCTTACAGATGCCATTTGGAGAAGTTGGAGACTTTGCTGGGGGGTGAGTCGCACGCTGGACTTGAGATTGTTGATAGGAGAATTGACGGGGATGGGCTTAAGATGCCATCTGGAAAGGTCGGTGCTGAGGAGTGAGCCGTACGCTAGGCTCTGTAGAGGTTTCTGAAAGTGAAAGGGGATGGGCTTAAGATGCCATCTGGAGGGAATCGTATGTCAGACTTCGTGCTCATCTTTGAATGAAGTTATTGGTTTGTATTGGTTTTTTAACCAAATATGCAGCGATACGAAGGTTGACAAGTAGTCAGATAGGCTTAAGATGCCATCAAGGCAAGCTGAGTTATCATGAGACTACTGTAATTCTTTGTTGATAATAAGAATGAGTCAGAATAGTTCTTCGTGTTGACTACTCTGGGGAATGTAGTAGCTGGCAAAAATTTGGAGAGCTTCCCTGTTGTGCATCGGGCATTAGTCCATTGCCTGTTATCGGAGGATAACTTGTGATCGTTCAGATAGTTTTCCCGTCTGGATTCGGGTATTAATCACGGATCCGTGTCGGAAGACAACGGCGGTCGTTCGGATATTTTCCGTGCGGATTCGGTCTTAATCTGGACCGGTTGTCGGAGGACAACTAGGGCGATCGTTCGAGATAGTTTTCCGTGCGGATTCGGGCATTAATCTTGGACTGTGCGTCGGGCGATTTTTCACTGTTTTGGAGAAAAGAGAGAAACTTTGATAGAATATTGTTAGTCTTATGCAAATAATGATGCATGACAATGTGTATGAATGACATATGCACAAATTATGACTTTCATGAGTAATGTATGAATGATAGATGTTGTGGTATTTCAAAACATATCCATCTTGAAGAAGATGTGGATGTTACGCAGAGATTTCGACTTACGCTGGGAAACCACGAGGAAGAAAACTTTGATTCCTCTGGTGCACTATCTGACCACGTCTTGAGCCTAGATATTGTTGAGGGTGGTAGAGATCGAGAAACACGTTGTTGAAGATCTCATATATAGACCCTGCTGGGGAGAGTCTGGGAGGTACTCTGCTGGGGATCTTGCGTGTAAATCCTGTTGGAGAGTATTTGATAGTTGTTGGGAGACCGGGTTGGAAGAATCTGGAGCCCGTTGTAATCTCTAGCTGGGGAAAAGGGCGAGGTTCCTCGGTTTTCTCGACCAAGTTTCAATCGGATACTACTGGAAAAAGAAAGGGAAATTGAGAGATATTACTGTTGAGGATAAATACCGGGATGAAGTGTTATTGCTCGAAGATGGGTGTGGCCTGATCAAGTTGAGCGGAATCACTGCTTGGGGGTCCTCTTCTTCTTTGTGGGGAAGGTTCTGTGGTGAGTGACACCTCTGTGGGGATGATGCTCTGCGAGGAAATGCATTGGTGACTTTCGTCGTCATCTCAATTCATGGAGCATGTAGTAGCTACTTTTGCATGTTCACTTTTCGCATGTTTGTGAATAGATTTTATTGTTAGATGCATATAATCATTCAAAGCAAACATTGGACTTTATGCAACGCAACAAAAATTGTAAAGAAAAGAAACTTGTATTTATTTGAAAGGTGGCGTATGGCAGTAGTACATATCAAGAAAAGTAAAAAGTTATGCGGAAACAATCTCGTTAAGTTCCAACTATACTAGTACTCATACATTTCAACTATCTCATCTCCTTGCTGTCAGTGGAAAGTGAGTAGATTGATCTTCGCCATTTGAATCTTGAATGCTGATAGTAGTCTGGAAGTAGATAGGTGATCTGGACGAGTCATAGTAAATCGCTTAAATCCTAACTTTTGCCTAGACCGCCCTTTCGGGTTTTCATCTCTGGGATACCCTTTTTGCCCAACCGCCTTTTCAGGTTTTCGACTTGCCGGGTGTACATGTTTTTGTATTTATCCTTAACTTTTGCCAAGATGCCCTTATTTTTGCCTAGGTCAGTCGACCTAGCGGGTCTCTTTTATGCGTAGTATTTTTTCACTATGTCTGCGTTCGCAGGGTGTGGGAAGTCTTCACCATCCATGGTGCTAAGTATCATAGCCCGGGAAAACGACTTGACTACAAGCGGTCCCTCGTGGGTGGGAGTCCATTTGCCCACAGGATCACCTTGTGGAAGAATGATCGCTTGACTACTAGATCACCGACTTAGTAGACTCGGTGCTTGACTTTCTTATTAAATGCTCGATCATTCGTTTACGATAGATCATCCATGGCGGATGGATGCGGTCGTTTCTCATCAATCGAGTTGATCGGTCAAGGCGATCGAACGATCGTCTTCGCCTAACTCTGCATCTTGGAGGACTCTGGTTGAGGGTATGTGAACCTCCATTGGCAGGACCGCTTCCATACCATATACAAGAGAGAAGGGGGTTGCCCCTGTTGATGTTCGTACTATAGTGCGATAACCATGAAGAGAAAATGGTAACATCTCATGCCAATCTTTGTAAGTCACTGTCATCTTCTGTATAATCTTCTTAATGTTCTTGTTGGCGGGTTCCACAAGGCCATTCATCTTAGGCCGATATGGAGAAGAATTGTGATGTTTGATGTTGAGATTGGGCCGTTATCGTGATAATCCTTTCGAGTGCCATACCAAGCCGGATAAGATTATGTTTGATGAATCGAGCCATGACATTCTTGGTGTGGGCTGAGGGCTTCACCCACTTGGTGAAATAGTCAATTGCCACAAGGATGATTGTCCATTGGGTATGGGCTTGATTTCTCCGATCATGTCAATGCCCACATTGCAAAGGCCAAGGAGATGTTAGGACATTTCACGGAGTACATGCACTTTACGCACGCGTCGCACTTGTGACAAGATCGAGCGTAGTGGTGACAATCAGCTTCCATGGTGGACCAATAGTAACCTGTTCTCAAAATTTTCTTAGCCATCGTATGTCCGCTAGAATGGGTACCAAATGCGCCTTCGTGTAACTCTTCCATGATATGTTCCGTTGTTTTCGGTCTACGGTAGAGTAAGCACAAGTCGTGATTGCGCTTGCGGGATCTTCTTGAGGAAGAATTTGGATGCAAACCTTCTCAGAACTTCTTATCGTTGTGGATGCCCTGGGGATATTCACAGGTCTCAAGATACCTCTTCACGTCATAGTACCAAGGTTTCTCTTCAGTATCAAGCTCGTAACAATATGCTGGTTCGTCGAACTTCTCAATGATGATCTGGGGAGCCTCGTTGTCCCATCGACCTTGAACATAGGCGACATAGTAGCCAATCGTGCGCCGTGATTCTCGTGGAATGTGGTTGAATGTAATCTCTTGAAGTAGGGGATCAAACTCGAACATGCTCTCGTCTGAATGAGATTCGGATGCTTCGTATCCCACTCGCCATAATCGGTGATCACCAAAGTGAGTCTCCATACACTTGCAAGAACTTGATTCTTAAGTCAATAGCACTTTGATACCCATGATGCAGCTTCGTGTTCGACCATGTTGTTAGTGCGGTGAAGCAGTCAGGCGTATGTCCACTGCGGGGATGTAATGATGGCGCCAATGCCATTGCCAAGTGCGTTTGAGGCTCCATCAAAGACCATAGTCCATCGGGATCCTTGTTTAAATGCAGGCACAGTTCTTGTAATCGGTAACTAGTAAAACATCTTAAATGCGGAAATTTGAGCGCAAAAGGCGATAGTCATCTATGGCTTGATGAGCCAAATGATGGCTACTACACTCCTTTGATCGCTATAAGAAGTATCTTTGGATGTCGTATTCGGTCAAGATCATACGCCATCTTGCTATTCTTAGGAGAGAGTGGTTTCTCAAATATGTATTTTATCGGATCCATCTTGAAATCAACAAGGTAGTGTGAGTCAACATATCTTCTTAGTCGTGACGGTCAAGCCAAAGCGTTGCAAGTTTTCTCATTTGTGAGTATCTTGTGATCGGTAAACTTTTGCTAAGGTAGTATATTGCATGCTCTTTTCGACCAGACTCGTCATGTTTGCCCCAACACATTGAGTTCTCTAATCTTGTCAAGTACATGATAAGAGGTCTTCCTTGATGGGCGGCATCGGGATGGGAGGATTACAGGGTACTCCTTGATTTTGTCAAAAGCAATCTGGCAATCGTCGTTCCATTCTACTACTTGATCTTTCTTAAGTAACTTGAAGATTGGCTCACAGTAGCGATTAAATATGCAATGAATCAGCAATGTAGTTTAATCGGCCAAACCTCGACTTCTTTCTCGGTGCGGGGAGCTGGCATTTCTTGAATAGCTTTAACCTTGGCGGGGTCAAATTCAATACCTTTACCACTGACAACAAACCCTAGCAGTTTTTCGGATCTGACTCCAAAGGTACACTTGTTAGGATTAAGTCTCAGTCTGTACTTCTTCAATCATCAAATAGTTTTGCAAATGATCAAGATGTTCTTCTTGATCATGATCGAGCTATCATGTAATCGTCGGCGTAGACCTCATCTCGTGATGAATCATGTCATGAAATAATGTCACTATAACGCGATAAGTGGCGCTGCGTTCTTCAACCCGACGACATAACCATGTAGCGAAAGTGCCCCGTGTGACAAAAGTAGTCTTTCCTTGTCTTGAAGCCATTTTGATCGATTGTAACGGAGAAACCATCCATGAAGGAGAAAACCTTATCTTTGGCGGTGTTGTCAACGAACATCAATATGAGGAAGTGGAAAATCGTCTTTCGGACTCGCTTTGTTCGGATCACGTAATCCACACACATTAGTACCTTGCCATCCTTCTTGGCACAGGCACCAGCAACCTTGTGGATAGGAAGTAACAACTAAGAAACCGTTGAGCTGTTTCATAACTTGACTTTAATTTTCTCGACATCTCGGGGCATCGACAGACCTTTTGTTTCAGGGAAAACCTTCTTTTGTTGGCAATCGATGCACTACAATATCAATGTCTAAACCGGCATGTCTTAGTGGGACCAAGCAAAACCTCGATATAGTCTCGTAGCATTTGAATCAATCTTTCTTTAACATTCTCAAGACCGCTCCTATCTTGATCTCTTTTCATCTTCATCGGTACCCAATTCTAGCGTCAACTTGCTCTTAGTGTGGGTGTATAACTCGCTCTTCTTCTGTAGCGATCACGCAAGTTCTCCACGGCACTTCACAATCTTCGTCACTTTCGTCTTGGGTAGATCGGATTATCAAGTCATATTTAGCAATAGCATAAATTATCAACGAGATTGGAGTGATTACGATGTATTACGTGGGTGTGTGTAAGAAACACATAGCTTTTGAAGGGGTGATAAAGTAAAGAAAGAAAACAACAATTGAATGCAAAAGTCCAACGATTTTATTGAAATAAAATATGCAAATGATGAGATAATAACCCTCACAAGCGAGCCACGATGCCCGGGCAAGGCACTAGGCTTTAGAGTTTATTGTTCAAAACATAAAGAAATCGAAAAGCAAAACAAAACAAGAGCAATTACTCGACTAAAGGAGATTGGTATAGCGTCTTGATCTTCAATTCTTTGAGTCCACGTCTAGAGTTAGGGAGATCCGATTCTTTGATGTCAAAGTCATTTGTCGTCGTCTTCTATAGCATGGATTCCACTGGTGATCACGGAAAGGAAGTTGGTGCACGTTAGCGTATCATCTTCAAACCCTTAAAAGTGAAGCCTAAACCGGTCTTGTCAAATTTGAAAGGAAGATCGAGGCTGACCCCAAATAGAACTACCTCTTCTGGACTTGAGCATCTTCACGAGGCCATCCTAAGCGGAGCTTGCATAACCAGTAGCGGGGAGTCAGGGCATGACTATGGGGATTGTTTCAAAGCTTGACGGGGGTCTCGAAGAATTCACCCTCCACCTCGAGGTATCGGAATGGTATAGATGGTGACCATATATTCTTCTTCACCACATACGGTAACAACCTTCCCTTTCATGGTATTTCAACCGATGCAAGGTAAGTATGCCTTCGCCCATGTATCAAAAGGCGTCCAAGTATGCAAGAAAAAAGGGCGGATGTCCATGACAAAAGTGGAATCAAAAGTGCGGGAACCGACTTTACGAGATAAGAGCTCTCCAAGTACTATCGCTTAGAACCATCAAAAGCTCTCACAACTATATCACTAGGTCTCAGAACCAACCCTTCGATATCAAGTCGATCAAAAGCAGTCTTCGGAAGGATATTCAGAGCAGAACCAGTATCCACCAAGACATGAGATAAGGTAGTACCCTTGCATTCAACAGAGATGTGCAAGGCTTTGTTGTGTTTCCTACCGACAGGAGTCAAATCAGCATCAGAGAAGCCTAGGCCGTTGTTGGCGACCAGCAATACAAACTTCAAATTGGTCAGTGGTAGTATCTGCAATGCGTGAGCATTCTTTAGAAACTTCACCAAGGCATTAGCATGAGCCTCGAGCACAAGCGAGCAAGCATGGAGATCTTGGGCAAGTCTGTCCCAACATTCCACCATATTATAGTCACTCTTCTTGATGATCTTGAATTTCCTCCATTTCTTGTTTGGAGGTGTCTTGACAACTTCCTCTGGTACTTTGGCCGGGATGAATTCTTGGCTCTTTCCCTCTAGCTTGGGAATGGGTTGAATAGGATTGAAATTTGGAGTCATGATGTCTTTTGGAGAGATTTCAGAGAGAATACTCTTGTTCTTGTCACTTACTTGACCGGTGATGTTGTCAATGTCGGGCATGGTAGCTTCAATAAAGATCTTCAATGGTCGAGAGGTCTTGCTTGGCCATGATAATAGACATCGATCCATAATTCAAGGAATAGCTTTATCGAGAGAATATGGAACTGGTCTTGGAGAAGTAATGATAAGAGGTGCCGTGCCACTCTAGGCACGAGATCGGAGGAAATCCTTACAGTGTTAACATCGGCATAGTCTTACGAAATCGTCACCCCATCCGGTTGCCTTAATATCCTCAATAGGAATCTTGTAGCTCTCGGGGCGGTGTACTTCACCATGTAATCGTACTTTCCACTTGGCTGCCCCAAGGTATCCCACAGTTATGCGGTTTCATTATTGTCAATCTTCCATAGACATTCTTCACCACGCACGGTGGCTTGAAATAGTATCTCACGGTTATCCATCATACCAACCGTCTTCTTAACCAAGCACAACCATCAGTGCGGATGGGCTGTGATAATTCTTTGGGTATCTGGATTGACACCACCTTGCAACAAATTCTTCTGCAGTCATCGGAGGAATGGTCAAGTCATCTATGTTGAAAACATAAGTATCATCATGTGACATTGGAACTCTTGTCATGGTTAGGCATAGGCGCGTTAATCACATTCGGGGTCTCAATAGGAGGGTCAAACTCAATCTGCTTAGCTTCAATCATGTCTTGAATCTTGTTCTTCAGAGCCCAACAATCATCAGTACTATGTCATGGGCTATTAGAATGGTAAGCACACTTAGCATTAGGATTGTATCTCGGAGAGGAAGTGTTGATGTTTTGAGGAGGATCCCTCAAGGTGATCAGCTCTGCTTTCAACATGTGTTGCAAGGCTTGCGACAATGGCATATTAATCTTTATGTGTCTTCGTGGCGTTACGGCTACTGCGTTGTCTCGCCGAGTTGTCTTGATGTAGGATTGGAGATCACTGCCCCCACAGTTGAGCACGGTCGGTCTTGGCTCGCTTTTCGACCATACGACATTAGTTTCCTTCTTACCACCAAAAGATCTCTTGTGACATTTGAAGATGACTCTATCTGAATCTTCCCTCTTAATACCGCTTAATCGCGCTCTCATGATGTCGGCTCGGTGAATCCGGTGAAGAGTTTCAATCGGATGATTGAAGAATGGGCTGTCGGTGTTCCCATAAACATATCAACCAATTCCCTATTGGACAAGGGTGGTTGAACTCTGCTGCTAGAGATCTCCATTTAAGGCATACTCCTTTAACTTCTCATCACGACCCATAGACATGCGGAGTTGCATACGAGGGGTGTCAATTGACATTGTACTCATATTTCTTGTAGAAGCATCGCTAAGTTACTCCGAGTGCGGATCGGTCATTCTCTGGTGATAGTACCATTCTAATTGAGTTCGGACAAACTCTCTTGAAAATATTGCATCCTGACTTTCTGTCATCGGTGTGGGGTTGATTTTACGAACATAGGACTTCAAATCGAGTTTCGGACAAGACATGCCATCATACTTGGCAAAGTTGGAACTTTGAACTTAGGAGGAATCACCACACCGGGACAAGGCTCGGATCATCGAGATTCAACGGACATCTTGAGTTTTCCACGGCATCAGCGGTCTTCAAGTTGTTTGTACTTGTCATCTTCATAGTCAGGCTATGGTCGGGCGATCTTCTCCCTCCTTCTTAGGCTCACGTGGTCATCTTCATTACCCTCGATACTCCCTCATTCTTGACACTTCCTTGAGAGAGCTATATCAATGACCTCTTAGGACCACCTTTGTAGCGTCGCCCATGTTGAGAAGACCAACAACCTTCTTCTTTCGTTGATGAGCTTCTTGGATCTTGGCCTTGGACAAAGCGGTGAACATCTATTTGGGCCAGGCATTACGAGCACAGAGATCTTTGTGAATTTGTTCGAGCCATTTCGCTAAAATAAATAGCGAGAGGTAGAAAACCAATCTTCAATGTACTGTGATGCAATGTTATGCTATGATATGCAATGTTTATGCGAATGCAATGCAATGTTTTCAAGGACCTTAGAGATTTAAATTTGTTAAACAAGCACGAACAAACATTTATTAGTACTCTTTTTATTATTCTTTTTCTTTTTAAGTACAAAAGATAGTTCAAAACAATAAAAGGAAAAACATATAAAATCTCAAAGCTCTAAGTCTCCCATGGGCGCTTCCTCTTGACGCCGAGGTAGGCATTGATGTTCCGCTCCTCGTGAAGTAGCTTGGTCAACTCTAGTACCTTTTTCTCGCTTGCATAACACTGAGCTTCAAAGGTATCTCTTTCTTCTTTAAGCTGAATCCAAGATCTCTTCAAGTCTTCAAAATCAATAGGCATGTCAGGATGGAGAATAGTATAGGGTACGTCACCTATAGCAACCGGTTCCATAATTACTGGTAGAACAGGCGTGAATGGCATCATGAGGTTTTGAGCTCGAGCTCTCATCCATTTGAGGTAAGGTTCCCAAGGAATGGAGTTCTGGTGCCCCAAAGTCTTGGTATCGATCTTCTTTACCATGCCCCAGCGTGTATGAACCTTAAATCGTAATTCGGAGATCATGATTGTAATCGAACACAATATCTTGGAGAAGCATATCATGCGGACCATCTCTTGAGCAAAACCAAGCGGCGTAGAGCTAGAGAAGGGTTGTAAGTAATACCTCCCTTATACCAAGTAGTGTACGTTAGAAATTCTCCTGGCAGCTCAATGAAGGTGAAATCCTTTTGAGAGAAAAGATTCCAACGGATATACGAATGAGAGAGTGACATTAGCCTTTGAGACCATCTCAACCTTTGTTCATTCTTCAAAAGCGATGGAGGAAGGTGCGAAATAAACCACACAAAGTAGCGGTATGCAACACATGAGAGTCCCTTGTCTCTTAGTAATGCAGTGTGAAGAGAATGTAGGATATCTCAAGCAAAGTAGGCACAAGATTGCGGGCAAGAAACAACAATGGCGTTGACATCTATGAATTGATCCGAGTTAGGGAATAGAACCAAACCATAGATTAGCAAAGGCCACAATGTCTTCAAATGTATGGAAAATCATAACTTTGAGGAATTCTCAGGCTTTCTTAATTAAGAACTTGGAAACAAACCCTTAACTCCACTCTGGTTTCCCAATTGGCTTGATGTTTGAGCGCTTAAGATGTAAGCGGATCACGATGTCTTCGTACTGGAACCTTTTCAAACCGGTGAAGGCATTTGGTCAAGAATAGGTATCCCAAGTAGCTTAGAGAACTCTTCAAGTAGGAACCAAGCGATAATACAGGAATGTAAAGCAATGGTGTTTCGGATCGAAGAAGCTGGAATAGGACATACATCATATCTTCTTCAAAACGGAGATAACCAAGTCAAGCGAGATAACCATGTCTTTTGATGGTGGGCATGATCAAGAATTTGAAACCAATTCTTTGAGTGAGAAGGTATACCCATGAAGTTGATTCGGATAGTCTTTCTAAGTCATAATCCCTACAAAAGCGAGCAAAGATAAATCCCTAGGTCCTTGAAATAGTTAGAAATGATATGCAATGCGAATGATGTCATGATGTCATGTTTAGCACACACAACAATTCACACAATGAGCCTAGGTTTAAGGCTTGCAAGAGGTATAGGTGATTACCCACCAAAAGTTTGAGTTGGTTCATCACCATCCTATAATAGTAAGGGTTCTAGGAATCTCATATCATTGATCTTTCTCGTGGCGTTTATTTCAATACAACTACCAAGTGGTCGTGAAAATATCCCAAAAGTGAGTCTTAATGGCGTAGCATCAGTATCAACCAACCTTAGTCTGCAAAGTCGGCCATCTCACTACCTTCTAATGGCCAAGATGGGTCAATTAAGGTTCTAAAAGTTTAGTTAGTGCTTGATGACACCACGCAGAAGCCAAATACTATCCTCGACTTGGAAATGAAAGTATCGGGACATCCAAAGTGTCACACTAACGTAGCCATCATGTTGACCGTTTCGATATCGTCTAGCGGTCGCATGACGATTTATTGCTACTTACCTAAAAAACCGGATCCGGGTGTAGGATCCCCAACAATATAATACCAAGCAACCCTTAAACATAAAGCAAGAAAGTCAAAAGAAAGCTTAATAAGGTGATTTAGAAATCCCTAAGGTATTCTCTCTTTAGGGTGTTTCCCCAGTGATGCATGATTACGTAACACGGTGAAGCTGACTTTGTAGGATTTTTATATCAAATGTGCGGATAGCAAGTCGCCACTTTTCTTTTATCCAATTAAGGGAAGGTAAAAATACAGAAAAAGACCGTTAGATTGAGTAAGGAGAAAGGTTATGAAAAGGAAGGTATTAACACCCCTTTCCATCCGTAATTATCTGGGCTCTTAGTTGCTCTTAGATCACTTTAAAATTGCTTTACGTATGTTTGAAAAATGTTTTGAAAAAGGCATTTCGCTTTGACTTTGTAATGATTATGTAGGAATGTATACAAAGTGTTTGGAAATGTTTTGTTTTGAAAAGAGTTTGAACTTTGACAAAAGTGTGAGTGTGAAATGTTTTTGATAGAGCAAGCAACTAAAAGTCTTATTACCTACTTAGAATTGGTCGTTTTAGTGTTGTTTCGTTCCTTTAGAATAGTGTTATCCATACCATTAGTTGGTAGGTAACCTTATTCGTTGGATGTAAGAGGACATTCGAAGGGACATCGGATGGTCATAAAAGCAACGTAGGAAGTATCCTAGCACATTCGAAGGGACTATCATCATTTTCGTAGGCAACAATCGAGTCAAGATCATGTATTCGTGGCGACATCGTGGGTCTTATGATCTTTGTATCGAAGGGACTATGATGATTTGTTTTGAAACAGCGGTGCTAGAATACCTCTACGTTAGAGGACTTGACCATTTATTAAATAAAGGCAACGAGAGAATTACCCTAAGGGTGCGTGTGTGAAAAGAGTGTGTTGATTTCGGATATATTATCTTGAAATTAGAGTGAGCTATGTCCAATTTTAGTCTTTCCATACGCCCTAATTACTAACGATTTATAGGGTCGGAAATTAAAATGCGGAGTATAAAGTGCGGAAAGATAAATCCTACGCTATTACATGGCTTTGGGGAGATACATAATTTAAACTTACGGAAAATAAAAGCCCTAATTAAGCTATTACATCCCATAAGCAATTACATTATTGGAAAAAGCGATAAAAATAAATCGTCAAAACAAGATAACTTGTGAAAAGATGAAATCGAAAATGAAGAAATCGAATAAGAGAAAAATGTTAGTAAAATGATAATTTTTATGAAAAAATATATCATCTGGAAATAACATTAATATGCTAAAATAATTTTTGGGATTTTTGGAGTTAATTTAATAATTAAAACTAATTAAAAGTGATTAAATGCAAAAATTGAAATAAAATGAAATATGCATGCAAAATAATATTTTTTAATTTTATAAATTAAATAAACATTTTCTGGAAATAATGCAAAAAGAAAAATATTTTTTTGATGATTTTTAATGCATGATAAAAAATATTGAAATTAATTAAAATTGTATGGAAACTATTAAATGGAAAATAAGAAAATAAAGTTTGGCAAAAGGAGGAAAATATTTGGTCTTGCCGGATCGAACTGAAACCTTAGCTTCCACCATACCTTTGCCATCGATCTGGGCCTTGCGTGTCCTTGAATCGAACGGATCGTTTACAAACAAGTGTCCCCTTCCCATTGCCTCGTCTCCGCGCCAAGCTTCGTCTTCTTCAATTCAAATTACAGGAATTTTAATCGGCCTCGGACGCGCTATAACCTAACTAAATCAAAAATCACATACAGGTAATATAAATGAAATCTAAAGCCATGGTTCGATTCGTCTTGGTCCACTGAACATCCTGATGGCATCGGTTTGGTCCAATTTCACCGTTTTAAGGAAGCCCTAATTCGGTTCAAGAAACCCTAACAATGGTATATTTCGATTCAGGCCATAAAAACTCAATTCGATCGTCCAGATAGCTTGCAAACTTTGTTCTAAACACAAAACAATCATCAAAACACATTAATAATGCATGATAAACAGAATTCGATTTTTGAAAAAGTAAGAACAAACCAAATTCGGATTTCTCAATTCCTGATGCTTTTGGACAATGTAAAGGTCTGGAATGCTTCCAAGGATGCCAAGGAATATGTTTGAATCCTCAAAAACGATTGAAACAGGATGGATCAATGACTGCTAGTTGCTTGTAAGCCACGGATTTTTTGAGCTTGAATAGGGTTTCTCCGGCGATTTTCTACCCTAATTAGGTATGGCATGTGTTGTATATATATAGTAGATGGAATTAGAGCTGATTTGAGAAAGAATCAATCATTAATCAATGCAAAATATATTTGATTTTGTACCAAATCAAATTTTCTCTTTTTTGATCAATTTCGATAAAATTCTTTCCATATCCAATCAAATTTCGAAATTTGTTGGCTTTATTGAGTTGCTTAGATCTCAAGGAAGAGAGAAAAATCAAATTTGCAATTAATTTTGATTTTATACTTTATTTTTTAATTTAATTTGCATTTAAATTAATAAAATACAAATTAAATAGAAAAATAAAATAAAAATTCGTGGGATTGGGCTTGGATATTCCTAATTGTATAAGGAACAAGTTTGAATGAAGAAAAAGTAAGCCCATTTGCAAAAAAATTGATTTTTAGAAGTATCTCTCTTTGTGCATCTCTTCAAAATTGCCCAAATTGTGAATGGTGTATCTTGCTCAATTTTCCACATTCTTGAGTGTTCTTGGACTTTTTGCAAAGCTCTAAGAGTCCTTTAACCAAACATTTTGGTCTCATCTCTATTGGAGTTTCCATGCTCAATATATCTTCAAAACAAAATGTTGACTTTTTGTTGACTTTGAAAAGGACCTGTAATGTTTTGATCCATACCTTCCAAATGAAGCATTTTTTGAACATTCTTGTGAGACATGAAGTTGTAGAGAATTGAATTTCCTTCAAAACAAGAGGTGGTGGGAAAATTTCTGAGAAAGTATGAAGAAGTTATGCTCAGTCAAAGTTTGGTTGACTTTTCACTAAGAAACCCTAATTTAGAAAGTTTGACTTTTGAGCAACTCTTGAGTTTTCTTGATGAATCATGATCAACCCTTGATCAAATGATGAATGTAACTTCAAAATGAGGATGTTGACCAAAAACTATGAAGTTTGTATGTATTGACCACAGTAGACTTTTGTCAATGGTGATTTTCAACCATCTGAGCAATTGTTTGAGGAAACTTGACTTATGAGGCTTGAAACTTGACATGGAGAATATTTGAAGCATATGAGGAGGCTTGAAGGCCATTGGAGATGTCAGAAGTCCATCTTGATCTGAAGAATACCAAACCCTAGTTTGGGTTGATTGTCTAGGAGAGGGTTTGTCTGATCAACCCTTGAAGAATCCTTGAGCATGGATGTATGGAGTATCTTGAGAAGATGGAGGGCAAATTTTGGGGTATGACAGATGGCTCATGGAGAAAGATGAGAAGATTTGTCGAAAGGATGACGCGATCAAGAAATATATCAAAGAAAGAAAAAGAAAGCTTGAAGAAATGACAAATGGCAATCCTGCTATAGACGAGTGGAAAAAAGTCGTTAGCAAGCTAAAAGCCGAGAAAGCTTGAATTGAAAGCTTACTATGGAAAGAGATCACGAAGTTGAAGTTGCATCAAGCATTTGGTTCTTCATCAAACGAAGACGCTTAATTTGTATAGTTTATTCTTTATTTATTATTTACTTTATTGTTGTAAGAGCTATGCTAAAAAAAAACTTGTTGTAATCTTCTTTCGAATATAAATAAAATGAGAGTTTTTTCCATCCAAATGTTTGCAAGAAATTTCTCTTTTAGCGTAAATTATTTGGAAATTCTTTTCTCTTTGCATCCATAATCATTAATCATTTTTGCATTTTGATTTTGTTATTTAGAGTCTTATCTTTTGGAATTTTCTCTAAAGATCATCAAGCTGTCGCGTCTTAGAGTTTCTCGACTACATTCACAGTCAGCTCGCAGATACAATATCATGCAAATAGAAGGAACGCAATGGAAGATTTTGAACACGAGAATATTGAGCTTCGTGGTACAGTAACCACACTGCAAGAGGAAGTGTAAAGACTCATTGCTTTAGTAATCTCATTGGTAGCTGCGCAGAATCAGCAATCGACACCTAACAGTCAAATTGAAACGACGATATCAAAAATCACTACTACTCTAGTTTCTACTATTGTAGTTAGTAATCCGCTTTTCACTATGCTAGAGGGTTACCCTTGGGGAATGCCTTTCAATTTCAGTGTAGGTTTTCTTCAAAATACTTCTGAAGTATCAGAAACCACAACTGAGGTTCCTACTTTTCAGAACTCAGCGCTCACTCCTCAGCACGAAGTAACCTTTCCTCAAGTCAATATGTCGGTTTCTCAACCGATTATGACCAATTCAGCTTCCTTGGTTCATTCTATTGCGATCAACGAAGTTTATCGTGATCTTGGTGACAACACAGATTCTCGTGGTCGTATGGAAGATCTCCAAGAACAATTTAACAAAATGCAGTTAGAGATCAAAATAATATGTGGAAAGGATTTGTTTGGGAAAAATTCCCACGATCTGTGTCGGGTTCCTAGAGTGAGAATACCAGCCAAGTTCAAGGTCCCCGACTTTGAGAAATACAAAGGCAACTATTTCCCGCAAATTTATCTTACGATGTATGCTAGGAAGATGTCTACTCATAACGATAATCATCAATTGATCATTCACTACTTCCAAGAAAGTCTTACGGGCGCCGCTCTAAAGTGGTAAATGGGATTTGATAGTGCGAACATTCGAACTTTCAACGACCAAGGTGAAGCTTTTGTTCAACAGTATAAATTCAACTTGGACATGGCACCAGATCGGGATCAACTCAGATCAATGTTTCAAAAGGAAAAGGAGACTTTCTAAGAGTACGCCCAACGATGGAGGGAAATTGCTTCCCAAGTCAATCCACTGTTTGAAGAAAAAGAAATGACCAAGATCTTCTTGAATACTCTGGGTCCTTTCTACTATGAAAGCTTGATCTCTAGTGCTCTAAGTGATTTTACCGAAATGGTAAACATGGGGATGAGATTCGAAGAAGGAGTCCGAGCAGGACGCTTAACTAGAGAAGTTGGATCTTCAAGCGGAACCAAGAAATTTGGAAGTGGTTTCCCGAAGAAGAAAGAACAAGAAGTTGGAATGGTATCCCAAAGGGAGACCTAGGAGAAATGTCAATCACCGACAACAGGTATTTGTTGTTGCACCAGTTGTTAGTACAACTTTGAACATGGGAATTACCCCACAATTTCAACAGAATCAGCAGCCTCGACAACAGACTCATCCATTCAACAACAATCAAAACCTTGCTTCTAGAAATTTGCAGTTTGATCCAATTCTGATGTGTTACATGGAATTATATCCTGCATTAGTTGAGAGGAATCTTGTTCAAACAAGAGGGCCACCTCCAGTACCTGATAAATTACCTTGGTGGTACAAAGCTGATGGGTCTTGGCCTTTTCATCAAGGGGCACCTGGTCATGATCTCGAGCACTGTATAGGCTTGAAAGCTGAAGTTGAAAGACTGGTTAGGGTTACCCTTCTTTCTTTCAGAAATACGAATCCAAATGTGCAAATGAATTCGTTGCCTAATCATGGAGGGCACGTTGTGAACTTAATAGCTAGATACTCAGAAGGATACCAAGTCACCGATATAAAATTGGTAAGAGCAGATCTGTACAGTTGCACGCCACATTCTGCATAATGGGTGGTTTTGCTCAACATAACTACAAATCTTGTAGAATTTCTGAAGACTCTTTTGGATGTTCTACTATAAAATCATATCTTCAACAGTTAATTGACATTGGTGACATTCAAATTTTCAGAGATAGAAATGATAATGATGTAAATATGATAGGGTGTTATCTGCATGAGATTTTAGTCTCAGATATCAACTCAGTAACTCCTGAAGTAAATGCTATCGTTCCTCATTTCAATTTTCCTGAGCGCATAAAGGTCAAATACAACCATCCAAGGGTTCCTGTTTCTCCTTTGATCATTTGTCTTCCTGCACCTGTTCCTTATGACTCTGACAAAGCAGTTCCCTATCAGTACAACGCAACCATGATGGAAAATGGGAAGGAAGTAAACATACCTACTCTTTCATCCGTAGTTAACATCGCTGAAGTAAGTCGAGTAACTCAGAGTGGGCGTGTGCATACCCCGTTGCCACCAAAGAAGCCTATCGCTCCTACAGCAAGGCAAAGTAATGTTGATGTACCCTTGTGTGAATCCTGTAGGAATTCCCGTTGGTAATCCAGACTTAAATATTGGTCTGTCTGATGGAACCAATATCAATCTAGACTTTGATGAAATGCTAAATCTGATTAAGAAGAGTGAGTACAAATTTGTGGATCAACTAATGCAAACTCCTTCTAAAATCTCAATACTTTCTTTGCTTTTAAATTCTGAAGCCCATCGAGAGGCCCGATGAGAGTTTTGGATCAAGCCATCGTAGATCACGATGTAACTACTAATCAATTTGGTGGAATCATAGCCAACATAATGGCTTGCAACAATATGAGCTTCAGTGAAGAAGAACTCCTTGAAGAGGGTAGGGATCACAATTTCGCTCTACATATCTCTGTGAACTGTCAATTAAACTCTTTGTCCAATGTGTTAGTAGACACTGGCTCTTCCTTAAATGTAATGCCTAAAATGAATCTCGCTCGTTTGTATTACAAAGGAACACCTGTGAAATTCAGTGGTGTAATAGTTAAAGCTTTTGATGGATCAAGAAAATCTATTATTGGAGAAATTGACCTTAATAACAATTGGTCCATACTTTTCAAGTCACCTTCGAGGTTATGGACGTTAAGCGCCTAAAAATTTTGTTAGGTCGACCATGGATACATGAAGCTGGAGGAGTAACATCTACGCTCCACCAAAAATTTAAATTCGTGAAAAACAGAAAGTTGGTAACCATAAGTGGGGAGCAAGTCTTGTTGGTAAGCCACTTATCCACTTTCTCTTTCATCTCTGCTGAAAATGTTGAAGGAACGCGGTTCCAAGGTCTCTAATTACAAGATGAATCTACCAAAAGAAATAGATCATTTATCTCCTCTTACAAAGAAGCAGCTCATATAGTGAAAGACGGTACTGCCACCGATTGGGGACAAGTTATGATTCCTAACAACAATGAAACCAAAATGGGACTCGGATTTACTCTGGTACTCTTAAAAGCCAACGAGGAGGAGGAAACTCTTCGTCCAATCAAAGAAGTATTCCACATTGGAGTTTGCCAACCTGTTCCTCGAGAGGTCAACGTCCTTATTGATGAAGGAACTGAAGAAAATCTCTCTGGTTCTGAAGAATGGAAGACTTTTCTTAATGACTCTGGATACATATCTCAGGAAGAACCGTATACACCATTTTACTCTCCTTCAGACAAATTCGAAGGCTTGTTCCAGCAAAATGATAAAGAAGAAATTCCACCTATCCCACCTAAGGTTTGGGATACCTTGGGACAACCAAGTGGAAAATTTGACTTCATGGTAAGATATACCGCTCCTAAAAGCTCAAAAATTAGAATCGAAGACATCCAACCAATTGGATGGGAAGAACCTCCTGAATATCTCAGTCAACTAGAAGAGGCATGCATGCCCTCTCAATCTCATCATGCATTTGAGATTACGACTAAAGATCTTAACTTGATACTCACAAGGTTGTTGAACCTGAATTTGTCTATTCCCAGATAAATGCATTTTCTAGAGACGATTAGGAAGATGATCCTGAAAATGACTTGGAAAGTGTCTCTGATAACGAGTCTCTTCATCCAGGAGATTGGGAAGTACATCCTAAAATTCCAAAATACATGTCGCTTGAAAACACATGTATTGCATTTTATACTTCTCGACCTGTCAAACAAGCGGAAGAAGATCGCTTCAGCAGTACAAAAGACAAGGTTAACAAACCAGAGTCTTCAAATCCTGCTCGACCAACGGTCAACGTCATCGCTGAAAATGATCCTAAGGGAAAACTGTCTAAATACATAGCCTACCAAGAAGTTCGTCACTTTTGGAAAACTGTTGAGGTTCAGACTATTTTTCATCGTTCTAAGTAGTTATCTCGCTTTTATTTTGAACTCTCACCCTGCCCGAGGCAGAGAGGTGTTTATAGGGCTAGCTTTTAAATAATTTTCTCTTTGTCTAAAGACAAAAGTTTGTGTTTAGGGCCTTGTTTCATATGTGAATCATAAATAAAGTGTTGTTTTGATTCCCACATTTTGTGTTTGTTTTTCGTTTTTTTGCCTTTTTTCAGGAAATGGTAATCCTAAAAAACCCAATAAAAACAAACATCTTTCAAAAATAATCTACATACCCTTTTGCATTTGCTTTTTTCTAAAAAAAATCAAACATAAATGCAGATTAACAATGAATAAACCCATTGAACGCAATAACTCTATGCCCTCTTTCAACTTTGAATTCCATGTTCGTATTTGAAGAGGATGAAGAAGGGATCCGGGATGAGATTTCCGGACTACTTAAGCATGAGGAAATAATCATTCAGCCTCACGAAGAGCCTTTAGAAACGATCAGCTTGGGTTCTGGGGAAAACAGAAAAGAAGTGAACATTAGAGCTATACTCGACGATGATGTCAAGAAAAGCGATAGATCTTCTCAAAGAATATGTCGATGTGTTTGCTTGGTCTACCGAGATAATTCGAGGGTTGGATACCAACATCGTGAGCATCACTTTCCATTAAAGTCGGAATGTTCTTGATTAAACAAAGACTAAGGTGGACTCACCCAGATATAGCCGATAAGATCAAAAGGGAGGTTCAAAAGCAACTCGACGCAGGTTTTCTCGTCACCTCCGAATATCCTCATTGGTTAGCCAACATAGTGCTTATTCCAAAGAAAGATGGAAAGGTCAAGATGTGTGTTGCCTACCGGCACTTGAACAAAGCTAGTCCAAAAGACGATTTCCCACTACCTCATATTGACATGTTGGTTGATAGAACTGCTAAGTTCAACATCTTTTCCTTCATGGATGATTTCTCTAGTTATAATCAGATCAAAATGGCTCCCGAAGACATGGAGAAGACATCTTTTATCATGCCATGGGGCACAGTTTGCTACAAATTAATGTCGTTTGGATTAAAAAATGTAGACGCAACTTACCAAAGGGCAATGACTAATCTCTTTCATGACATGATGCACAAAGAGATCGAAGTCTATGTGGACGACATGATAGCAAAGTCTGACACTGAAGAACAACATATAGAATATCTCCTAAAGTTGTTTCAACAACTAAGGAAATATCAGCTTCGCTTGAATCCTAACAAATGCTCCTTTGGGGTGAGATCAGGAAAGCTCCTAGGTTTAATTGTCAGCCAAAAAGGTATTGAAGTGGACCCTGACATAGTCAAGGCAATTCAAGAAATGCCTGTGCCACAAACGGAAAAGCAAGTAAGAGGATTTCTTAGACGGTTGAATTACATCTCCAGATTTATCTCTCAAATGAATGCTACTTGTGGACCAATATTCAAGCTTCTCAACAAAAATCAAGAGATTGTGTGGACAGAAGATTGTCAAAAAGCATTTCATAGTATCAAGGAATACATGTCAGAACCTCCAATATTGATTCCTCTGATTGAAGGAAGACCTTTAATTATGTACCTTATCATGCTAGAAGATTCCATGGGCTGCGTGCTTGGACAACAAGATGAAACCGGTAAGAAGGAGCATGCCATCTATTACTTGCGTAAAAAGTTTACAGATTGTGAAACTCGTTACTCCATGCTCGAGATAACCTATTGTGCTTTGGTGTGGGCTTCGAAACGTCTCCGCCAGTACATGATCAACCACACGAATTGGTTAATCTCCAAAATGGATCCAATCAAGTACGTCTTTGTAAACCCTGCCTTGACAGGGAGAATCTCCCGATTGCAGATGTTATTATCTGAATATGACATCGAGTACCGCGCCCAAAAAATGTTCAAAGGAAGCATTCTCACCGATCACTTGACTTATCAACCAATCAACGAATGTCAATCTCTCAAGTTTGACTTCCCTGACAAGGATGTTATGTACTTAAAGGTGAAAGATTGTGACGAACCATTTCTTGAAGAAGGTCCTGATCTTGAATCAAGATAAGGCCTAATTTTTGATGGAGCAGTTAACGTTTTTGGAAATGGAATTGGGGCAGTCATCATTACTCTCGAGGGTTCTCATATCCTGTTTTCCGCCATATTGCTATTTGATTTCACCAACAACATCGCACAATACGAAGCTTGTATCCTGGGCATCGAAGAAGCCATCGAATTAAGGATCAATATCCTTGACATATATGGAGATTCAGACCTTGTGATCAATCAAATCAAAGTAAATTACGAAACTCATCTGTCGTACCCCAAAATTTGCCCTCCTACTTCTCAAGACAGTTCATACATCTATCCTCAAGGATTCCTCAAGGGTTGATCAAACAAACCCTCTCCTAAACAATCAACCCAAACTAGGGTTTGACAATTCTCAAGACCAGATGGATTTCCAACATCTCCAATGGTCATCATGCCTCCTCATATGCTTCAAAGATTCTCCATGTCAAGTTTCAAGCCTCACAAGTCAAGCTTCCTCAGACAATTGCTCAGATGGTTGAAAATCAGTTGTATTAGACAAAAAGTCAACTGTGGTCAACATACAGTCGAACTTCCTGATTTTTGGTCAACATCCTCATTTTGAAGTTACATTCATCATTTGATCAAGGTTTGATCATGATTCATCAAGAAAACTCAAGATTTGCTCAAAAGTCAAACTTTCCAAATTAGGGTTTTTTAGTGAAAAGTCAACCAAACTTTGGTGAGCATAACTTCTTCATACTTTCTCGAAATTTTCCACCACCTCTTGTTTTGAAGGAAATTCAATTCTCTACAACTTCATGTCTCAAAAGAATGTTCAAAAATGCTTCATTTGAAGATTTATTGAGCTTGGAAGCTCCAATTGAGATGAAACCAAAGAGGTTGTTTATAGGACACTTAGAGCTTTCTAAAAAGTCCAAGAACACCCAAATATGTGGAAAATTGAGCAAAATACACCATTTAGAAGTTGGGCATTTTTGAAAAATTGCACAAAAGGAGATATGTGTCAAAATCCAATTTTTTCCAAATGGGCCTATAATTTTATGATCCAAACTTGATCATGATATTATTTGTGACCTATTGATCCCTTGCCATGGCAACATTTTATTTTATTGATTTATTTTTGAATTTAAAACCATTTAATTCAAATTTAAATTATATAAAATATGAAAATAAGATATGTTTTCAAAAAGAGTGGATTTTTATCAAGCTTGAGGTCCAAGATAGCCCACAAAACATACCAATTTCGTGATTGCTTGACCATGGAAGAGAAAATCAAATTTTCTCCAAAATTTGATTTTATTTGAAAAAATTATTGCACATTCAATATCAATCTTTTTCACTCTCTTTGCTCTCATATTACACTTTATAAATACCAAGCAAGCTGCACAAGACAAAACAAAACCTAGCCAACAACAACCCTTATTTTACCATATTTTTCTCAAAGTTGCAAAATCAATTCTAATTTCAGCGGGTTTCAAGGCAAGCCAACCATCCAAACACCTTCACGAGGGTTCCCAATCGAAACCATCGCTTACTTGAAGCCAAGACTGTCTAGAACTCGATCTACAGCTTGCTCCGATTTGGTATATTTT
This sequence comes from Vicia sativa, assembly GCA_021764765.1. Lineage (NCBI taxonomy): Eukaryota > Viridiplantae > Streptophyta > Magnoliopsida > Fabales > Fabaceae > Vicia > Vicia sativa. Next base: position 76,383,991 of record CM038793.1, read on the forward strand.
TGAATTTCGATTTTTATTATTCATGCGTTATTAACCATTCTTGTTTGCATATTTGGAATCAGTACACTCTTTAGGTCATGTTTGAACCATTACATGCAAGCTTGAACATCCAGAAACCGATTTGCCATGATTAGGGCTTCGTGAACTGTTTCGATCGAGCCCGACTTATCGATTGATCAAAACTAATGGCACCATCGTGTTCGCAGCCCTCGATTTAGGGGGGTAGGGTACCTTAGAACTTTTTATTTCGCGTGTTTTGCAAGTTTTGATTTCAGGTTCGCCGGAGTAGACGATCGGAGCTAGGGCTCCGGCGTCGTTGACTTGCTCTGACCGGTGAAGGCTGGCGTGGCGCGATGGAGAGTTCTGATTCGTCCATTCGTATTGACTGGGGTCCATGCGTGCTGACTTGGTTTGAAACATATCCATGACACGTTTACATTCATATTCAATTGATTTCAGTTTTACAAACACAAAGTGCACTAAGGCGTAGTGGTTAAGGCGCTGGCAAGAGAAGATGCTCTCCATGGTCCTGGGTTCGAACCTGGTCATACCGTTTCTGACAATTTTTTATCGCTTTTCTTTTCAATTATGTAACTGCCTATGGGATGTAATAGTTTAATTAGGACTTTTATTTGCCGCACTTCCAAATTATGTATCTGCCCCAAAGCCATGTAATAGCGTAGGATTTATCTTTCTCCACTTTACATTTCGATTTAATTTCCACCCTATAATTGCTAGTAACTAGGCGTGTATGGCAAGATTAAAATTGACATAGCTCACTCATAACTCCAAGATTAAATATAAAATCAACACACTCTTTTCACACGCACCCTTAAAGTAATTCTCTCTCGTTGCCTTCGATTCAAATGGTCAAGTCCTCGAGCGTAGAGGTATTCTAGCCGTTGCCTTCAAAACAAATCATCATAGTCCCTTGATACAAAGATCATAGACCCACGATGTAGCCTCACGAATACATGATCTTGACCCTCGATTGTCGCCTCGAAAAATGATGATAGTCCATTCGAATGTGCTAGGATACTCCCTAAGTTGCTTTCTATGACCATCGATGTCCTTGAATGTCCGCTTACATCCAGAATGGAGTTACCTACTAACTAATGGTATGGTTAGCGCTATTTTAAAGGCGTACAATACAAAAAAAGCGACCAATTAAGGTAGGTAATAAGACTTTTAGTTGCTTGCTCAAATCAAATACTTTTCACACCACACACTTTTTGTCAAAGTTCAAACTCTTTTCAAAGCGAAACATTTCGAACACTTTGTATACATTCCTACACGAATCCTTACAAAGTCAAAGCGAAATGCCTTTTCAAAACATTTTTCAAACACACAGAAAGCACAAATTTTAAAGTGATCTAAGAGCAACTAAGAGCCCGTAGATAACTACGGATGGAAAAGGGCGCTAATACCTTCCCTTTTCATAACCTTCTCCCTTACTCAGAATCTAACGAAGGTCTTTTTCTGTACTTTTTACCTTCCCTTAATTGGATAAAAGAAAAGTCGATGGTGACTCTTGCTATCCGCACATTTGCGATACAAAATTCTCAAAGTCAGTTCACCGTATTACAGAACATGCGACTCTGTTGGGGAAACACCCTAAAGAGAGAATGCCTTAGGGATTTCTAGATCACCTTTACTGCTTTCTGTTTGATTTGTATGCTTTATCTTTAAGGGTTGCTTGGATATTATATTTGTGGGGGATCCTACACCCGGATCCGGGTTTCCTTTTAGGTAAGTAGCAATAAATCGTCGCGACTGTTAGACGTATATCGAAACGGTCAACATGATGGCTACGTTAGTGTGACACTTTGGATGTCCTGATACTCTTCATTTCCAAGTTGAGGATAGTATTTGGCTTCTGCGTGGTGTCATCAAGCACTAACTAAACTTTTAGAACCTTAATTGACCCATCTTGGCCATTAGAAGGTAGTGAGATGGCCGGCTTTGGTGTAGACGAAGGTTGGCTGATACTCGATGCTACGCTCATTAAGATCAGACTTTTGGGATATTTTCGGTCAACCACTTGGTAGTCGTATTGAAATAAACGCCTACGAGAAAGATCAATCATGTGAGATTCCTAGAACCCGGTTACTATTATAGGACAGGATGAACCAACTCAAACTTTTGGTGGGGTAATCACCTATACTTCTTGCAAGCCTTAAACCTAGGCTCATCGTGTGAATTGTTTGTGCTTGCTAAACATGACATCATGACATCATCGTATTGCATATCATTTCTAACTATTTCAAGGACCTAGGGATTTATCTTTGCTCTGTTTTGTAGGGATTATGGCTTCTAGAAAGACTATCCGAATCAACTTCATGGGTATACCTTCTCAGCTCAAAGATTTGGTTTCAGAAATTCCCGATCATGCCCAGTTCATCAAAAGACATGGTTATCTACTTGATTTGGTTATCTCCGGTTTTGAAGAAGATATGATGCATGTCCTATTCCAGTTCTTCGATCCGAAACACCATTGCTTTACATTCCTAGATTATCAGTTAGTTCCTACCTTGGAAGAGTTCTCTAAGTTACTTGGGATACCTATTCTTGATCAAATGCCATTCACCAGTTTAGAAAAGGTTCCTAAGTATGAAGACATTGCATCCGCCTTACACCTAAAGCGCTCAGACATCGAAGCCAATTGGGAAACCAGAAGTGGAGTTAAGGGTTTACTTGCCAAGTTTCCGATTAAGAAAGCCCGAGAATTCCTCAGAGTTATGAGTTTCCATGCATTCGAAGACATTGTGGCCTTGCTAATCTATGGTTTGGTTCTATTCCCCTAACTCGGATCAATTCATAGATGTCAACGCCATCAAGTTGTTCCTCACCCGTAATCCAGTGCCTACCTTACTTGGAGACATCCTACATTCTCTCCACACTCGTACTATCAAAAAACAAGGAACTCTCATGTGTTGTATACCGTTACTTTTCAGGTGGTTTATTTCGCACCTTCCTCCATCAGTTTTGAAGAATGAACAAAGGTTAAGATGGTCTCAAAGACTAATGTCACTCTCTCATTCAGATATCCGTTGGAATCTTTTCTCTCAAAAGGACTTCACATTCATTGAGCATTGTGGAGAGTTCCCTAATGTACCACTACTTGGTATAAGGGGAGGTATTACTTACCCTTCTCTAGCTCTCGTCGGTTTGGTTTTGCTCGAAGAGATGGTCCACATGATATGCTTCTCCAAGATGTTATGTTCGACTACAACCACGATCTCGAATTACGCGAAGGTTCATACGCTTGAGGCATGGTAAAGAAGACTAATACCAAGACTTTGGGGCACGAACTCCATTCCTTGGGAACCTTACCTCAAATGGAGTGCGAGCTCGAGCTCAAAACCTCATGATGCCATTCACGCTGTTCTACGGTAATTATGGAACCTATTGCTATAGGTGGCGTACCTATCTTGTTCTCCATCGACATGCCTACGGATCTTGAAGGCTTGAAGAGATCTGGATTCAACAAGAAGAAAGGATACTTTGAAGCTCAGTGTTATGCAAGTGAGAAGAAAGTGCTAGAGTTGACCAAGCTACTTCATGAGGAGAGGAACATCAACGCCTACCTCGGCACCAAGAGGAAGAGCCCATGGGAGACTTAGAGCTTTAGGATTTTTTATGCTTTTCTTTTATTTTTTGAACTATCTTTTGTACTTAAAAAGAAAAAGAATAATAAAAAAGAACTAATAAATGTTTGTTCGTGCTTGGTTAACAAATTTAAATCTCTAAGGTCCTTGAAAACATTGCATTGCATTCGCATAAACATCGCATATCATAGCATAACATCTCATAACAGGTACATTGAAGATTGGTTTTCTCATTTTCTCGCTATTTATTTTAGCATAAATGGCTCTTGAACAGACTGTCAAGGATCTCCAGGCTCAGAATGCTCAGTTCCAACAGATGTTCACCAGCTTGGTCCAAGGCCAAGAAGATCTGAAGAAGCTCATCAACAGAAAGAAGAGGGTCGTTGGTGTCCTCAACAAGGGTAGACGTTACAAAGGTGGTCCTAAAGTGGTCATTCGGATAGAGCTCTCAGAAGGAAGTGTCAAGAATGAGGGGTGTCAAGGGTGATGGCGATCGGCATGAGCACGAAAAGACTATGATAATGACCGATACTCGATGAAGATGACAAGTACAAGCAACTTGAAGACCGTCGAATCTGGAGAATCTGAAGATGTCCGGGCTGAATTTTGATGATCTGAGTCTTGTCCCTGGTGTGGTGATTCCTCCCAAGTTCAAAGTCCCTACTTTTGCCAAATATGATGGCACTTCTTGTCCAAAGCTGCATTTGAATTCCTATGTTCAGAAGATCAATCCCACGATGTGAGAAAGTTGTGGATGCACTATTTTCAAGAGTTTGTCCAGAACTCAATTGGAGTGGTATTATCAGCTAGAGAATGACCGTATCCGTACTTGGAGTGACTTAGCAGATGCTTTCTACAGACAGTATGAGTACAATGCTGAATTGACACCCACTCGCATACAACTACAGAGCATGTCTATGGGTCGTGACGAGAAGTTCAAAGTATGCTCAAAAATGGAGAGATCTAGCGAGAGTTCAACCACCCTTGTCCAATAGGGAGTTGGTTGATATGTTTATAGGAACAGTCCACTCTTCAATCATCGATTGGAAACTCTTGATGGATTCACTAGTGATATTGACAGGAGAACGTATTGAAGCTGGTATCAAGAGTGGGAAGATTCAGGTAGAGTCGTCCTCGAATGCTGCAAAGAGGTCTTTTGGTGGTAAGAAAGAAGTCAATGTTGTGTATGGTCAGAAAAGCCGAGCCAAGACCGACCGTGCTCAATCTGTGGGGGCAGTTGTGATCTCCGATCCTACATCGGCACAACCTCGGTGAGACAGCAGCGTAGCAGCGCCATGAAGACAGTTTACAAAGATCAACATGTCATTGTCGCAAGCCTTGCAACACATGTTGAAAGTAGAGCTGATTACTTTGAAGGATCCTCCTCAGAGTGTCAATACTTCCTCTCCGAGATACAATCCTAATGCTAAGTGTGCTTACCACTCCAATAGCCCAGGGCACGACACATTGTTGGGCTCACGAAGAACAAGATTCAAGATATGATTGAAGCTAAGCAGTTGAGTTTGATCCTCTGTTGAGACTCGAATGTGATCAATGCACCTATGCTAACCATGACAAGAATTCCAATCTTTGTTGGGAAGATACTTATGTTTTCAACATAGATGACTTGACCATTCCTCGATGGTATTAAGAAGATTTTCTGCAAGCGGTGTCAATCGAGGATGCCCGGAGAATTGTCGTTGGTGCCCATCACTTGATGGTTGTGCTTGGTTGAGAAGGCGATGTTCGGTGCATGATGGATAGTGAGATACTATTCTGAAACCACATGGAGAGTTTGTGTGAAGACATGTCTAAGCGAAGATCGAAGATGTGAATGAACTTATCATCTGCATGGGATACCTTAGGGCAGCCAAGTGGAAAGTATGATTACATGGTGAAGTATCTTTTCCGAGCTACAAAATTCCTATTGAAGATGTTAAGGCGACCGGATGGGGTGACAATTTCGAAGACTATCTTGGCGTTAACACAATTTTCCTCTCGATTACCTAGAGTGGCACCACTCATTATAGGACCGGTTCCATATTCCTCGATATCTATCTATATCAAGCAAGGACCACCATTGAAGATCTTACAGTTGAAGCTACCATTCTTGACATAGACAACATCAGGATCGAGTAAGGTGACCGAAGTTCTTTTCTCTCTCCACCAAAGACACGGTGACACGCACTCATTCATTCGATTATTCAACCCATTCCCAAGAAAGAGACACCCAAAATTCGAAAAGAAGAAGTTGACTCAAAGAAATGGAGATTTGAAGACTGACTGACTGTCTTTGTGACTACAAAGTCTCCAAGTTCTCTGCTCTTGTGCTCTCTGCTCATCAACGCCTTGGTGAAGTTTCGAAGAATGCTCATGTACATGAACTACTCTTTCAGTTTGAAGTTTGTATTGCCAGCCTGGCTGCCAACAACGGCCTAGGCTTCTCTGTTGCTGATTTGACTCCTTCCGGAAAGAAAGACAACAAAGCCTTGCACATCTCTGTCGAATGCAAGGGTGTTACATTATCTCATGTCTTGGTTGATACCGATTACGCTCGAATATCCTTCCAAAGACTTCTTTCGATCGACTTGATGTTGAGGGGTTGGTCCTGAAGCCAGTGATATAATTGTGAGAGTTTTCGATGGTTCTAAGCGAACAGTACTTGGAGAGCTCACTCTTCCTGTTAAAGTCGGTTCCCAGACTTTTAATTCCACTTTCTTTGTCATGGACATTCGTCCAACTCTCTTACTTGGGCCCTTGGATACATGGGGCGGTACTACCTCTACCTTACATCAAGTTGAAGTACCCGGTGAAAGGGAAGGTTGTCACAGTATGTGGTGAAGAAGAATATATGGTCAGTCATCTACAGTCATTCCGATACCTTGAGATGGAGGGTGAATTCTTCGAGACTCCCTGTCAAGCTTTTGAAACAATTCCAGTCATGCAACTCTCGGTTACCCTGAAGTTACACAAGTTCCGCCTAGGATGGCCTCACTGAAGGATGCTCAAGCTGCTGTTGAAGAAGGAGGTAGTACTATTTGGGGACATCTTCCTTTCAAGTCTGACAAAACTGGTTTAGGCTTCACCATCAAAGGTCAGAAGATGATACGCTTGAGCGTGCCGACCAACTTCCTTTCGCATTAGCAGTGGAATCCATGCTATAGAAGCGGCGACAACGACTTGACATCAGCAAATGGATCTTCGACTCCGACAATGGACTCGACAATTGGAGGCGAAGCGTCATACCAATCTCCTTTAGGCGGAAGTAATTGCTCTTGTTTTGTTTTTTTTTTTTATATTTTTGAACAATAAACTCTAAAGCCTAATTACCTTGCAGGGCATCATGGCTCGTTGTGAGGTTATTATCATCATTTGCATATTTTCATTCAATAAAATCGTTGGACTTTTGCATTCAATTGTTGTTTGTTTTCTTTTACTTTATCACCCTTCAAAAAGCTATGTGTTTACACACACACCACGTGATACAACTGCGAATCACTCGAATCTAGTTGATACAGTTATACTATTGCTAAATATGACTTGATAATCCGATCTACCAAGCCGAAGGCGAAGGTGAGGAAGATTGTGAAGTTCGAGAGAACTTCGGTTGCTACAACAAGAAGATCGAGTTATCTGACCACCGAAGAAGCGAGTTGAGGTTGTGAATTTGAAAAAGGCAGAAAGAGATCAAGATAGGTCTTGAAAGTGTCAAAGAAAGATTGATTGAATGCTACGAGACTATATTGAGGTTTTGCTTGGTCCTACGACATGCGGGTTTAGACATTGATATTGTGGTACATCGATTCTGAAACAAAGGTTTTCTCGACATTGAGATGTCGAGAGAAAATCAAGTTATGAAGCAGCAGTTTCTTAATTGTTACTTCTTATCCACGATGGGTTGCAAGCGTGGTACCGTACCGAAGGATGGCAAAATGCGGATGTGTGTGGATTCTGAGAGATTTGAACAAAGCAGAAGGCGATTTTCCACTTCCTCATATTGATGTTACGGTTGACAACACGCTCGGCATAAGGTTTTCTCCTTCATGGATGGTTTCTCTGGTTACAATCGGATCAAAATGGCTCGAAGACATGGAAGACTACTTTCATTACGATGGGGCACTACATTACAAGGTTATGCCGTTCGAGAGCAGGCGCCACTTACCGGTAGCGCTATGGTGACATTATTCCATGACATGATTCATCACGAGATAGAGGTCTCGTCGGCGACATGATAACTCGATCCACGGTGAAGAAGAACATCTTGATCATCTCTGAGCTGTTTGTTGAAGAGTCTGGTGAGACTTAATCCCAACAAGTGCACTTTTGGTCGGATCCGGAAAACTCCTAGGGTTTATCGTCGGTGGAAAAGGTATTGAAGTTGACCCGCCAAGGTTAAAGTTATTCAAGAGATGCCGACTCCACAGAAGAAGGTTAGAGGTTTCTTGGGCGATTGAATTACATTGCATTCATTACACCTAAGCTGCTACTTGTGAGCCAATCTTCAAGTTACTTAAGAAAGATCAAGTGGTAGAATGGAGCAGCGATTGCGGATCCTTTTGACAAAATCAAGGAGTACCTACGAATCCTCTATGCCACGAAGACCTCTTATCATGTACTTGAGAGAACTCAATGGGGTGTGTGTTGGGGCAACATGGCGAGTGTCGAAAAGATATGCAATATACTACCTTAGCAAAAAGTTTAATGTGAAACAAGATACTCAGCTAGAAAACTTACGCTTTAACACTAAGACAATATATATTGACCCACTACTTTGTTGATTTCCAAGATGGATCCCATAAAATACATATTTGAGAAACCAGCTCTCTCGGAAGAATAGCAAGATGGCGGATGATCTTGTTGAATCGACATCAATACACTTCTCACGATCAAAGGAAGTGTAGTAGCGATTATTTGGCTCATCAAGCGTAGATGACTATCGATCTGATTTCTCGACGAAGATGTTTTACTAGTTACTGATTACGAAGAACCGAGACAAAAACACTGAACAAGGATCCCGATGGACTATGGTCTTTGATGGAGCCTCTAACGCACTTAGCAAAGCATTGGCGCCATCATTACATCTCTCGGGCACGCCTTTCACCCATTATGTTTGATTGCACTAACAACATGGCTCTGAGCGTGCATTATGGGTATCAAAGCTGCTATTGACTTAAATCAAGTTCTTACAAGTGTATGGAGACTCGACTTTAGTGATCGAGATTAAAGGCGAGTGGGATCGAGCATCCGAATCTCATCCATCGAAAGTTTGATCCCCTACTTGAAGAGATCACTTTCAATCACATTCCACGAGAGCGTTGGCTACTATGTCATCTATGTTCAAGGTTAGTGGGACAACGAGGCTCCCATCATCATTGAGAGGTTTGAACATATTGTTATGAGCTTGATCCGGTACTACCGTGAAGAGGTATCTTGAGACTCAAGAATATCCCGAGGGGCATCATCAACGATAAAGTTTTTGAGAAGGTTCGCATCAAATTCTTCCTCGGCAATGGCATCTGTACAAAATCACGACTTGTGTTTACTCCGTGTGTGACCGGAAAACAGCGGAATGTATCATGGAAGAGTTACGAAGGTGCATTTGGTACCCTCCGGTGGTCATACAATGGCTAAAAGATTAAAACGAGTTACTATTGGTCCACCATGGAGATTGTCACCGCTCTTTCGATCTTGTCACAAATGCGGATATATGCGGACAAAGTGCATTACCTCGATTACCTCAGATATTCTATGACTCCTTGGCCTTTTGCAATGTGGGGCATTGACATGATCGGAGAAATTAAGCCCGACTTCCAACGGACATCGTTTAAGTCCTTGTGGCAATTGACTATTTCACCAAGTGGGTAGAGGCAGCTTCGTTCGCATCTATTACCAAGAATGTTATGGCCTGCTTCATCAAGCATAATCTTATCTGTCGGTATGGCACTCCCGAAACGATTATCACAGATAACGGCTCTAATCTCAACAATAAGATGATCACCGAACTCTGCACGTAGTTCAAGATCAAGCATCACAACTCTTCTCCTTATCGGCCTAAGATGAATGGCGTCGTGGAAGCCGCCAACAAGAACATTAAGAAGATTATACAGAAGATGAGAGTGACTAACAAAGATTGGCATGAGATACTACCATTTTCTCTTCATGGTTATCGCTTTTCTGACCGGACATCGGCGGCAACTCCCTTCTCTCTGTATACGGTATGGAGCGGTCCTACCAATCGAGTTCGGATACCCTCAACGAGTCCTCGGGGCGCACAATTAAGCGAACGATTGGGTCGAACTCGCCTTGACTAGATTAACTTGATTGATGAGAAGCGACTCACATCCATACGCCATGGACATATCTATCGAAGCGAATGATCGGAGCATTCAATAAGAAGGTCAAACACGGTCTACCAAGTCGGTGATCTAGTAGTCAGCGCATTATTCTTCCACAAGGTGATCGAGGAAAATGGACTCCCACCTATGAGGGACCGTTTGTAGTCAAGGCAGTATTTTACGGGAGCTATGATACTAGCACCATGGATGGTGAAGACTTCCCACACCACATAGCAACATAGTCAAACTACGCAAAGAGACCGCTAGGTCGGCGAACCTAGGCAAAAATAAGGGCATCTGGCGAACCAAAGGGTTTGGGCAAAATTAAGGATATATAAACAAAACATGTACACCGGCAAGTCGAAAACACGAAAAGGCTTGGGCAAAAAAGTATCGGTGGGCGAAAACCGAAAGCGGTCTAGGCAAAAGTTAGGGATTTAAGCGTCGACTATGTCTCGTCGGATCACCTACTTCAGGACTACTATCAGCATTCAAATGGCGAATCGATCTACTCACTTTCTCTGACAAGGAGATGAGATAGTCGAAATATATAGTATATTTGGAACTTAGAGATTGTTTCGCATAGGTTTTACCTTTCTTGTGTACAAACTACTTGGCCCATACATTTCAAATAAATACAAGTTTCTTTCTCTTTACAAATTTTTGCTATTGTTGTTTGCATAAAGTCCACGTTTGCTTTGGTGATTATGCATCGACAATAAAAACATGCGAAAAGTGAACAAACAAGAGTAATTACTACGGGCTCCGAGAATTGAGATGACGAAAGTCCCAAAATATTCCTCCATGAGCATGATCCCCACGGTATCACTCACTACAAACCTTCCACAACGGAGTATCGTTATTCCCGGCGGTGATTCCACTCAACTAAACCATATTAAATCGGTCTCAGCGATAACGATTCATCACCGAGTATCCCGGCAAAATATCTCTTGACAACCATCACCTCCCCAGCAGCAGCATCCAGACCTAAGACTTGGTCAGATAGTGCACCAGAGGAAACATATATCTTTTAGTCCCCAGCCAGAGATTTCAACGGGCTCCAGATCCTTCTAACTCGGTCTCCCAGCAACTATCAAATACTCTCCAGCAGGATTTACACGTAAGATCCCCAGTAGAGTGCCTCCTAGATTCTCCCCAGCAGGGTCTATGTACAAGATCCTCAACAGCGCATCTCTCAATTTCTGCCATCCTCAACAATATCTAGGCTCAAGACTTGGTCAGATAGTGCATCGGAGGAATCAAGGATATCTTTCTTCTCAGGGTTTCCATCCTCTTCATCCCGGCAATCGAAGTCCTCAGCGAACATCAAATCTTCTTCAAGATGGATATGTTTTGAAATACCACAACATCTATCATTCATGCATTGCTCATAAAAGTCATAATTATAGCATATGTCATTCATACACATCGTCATGCATCATACTTTGCATAAGACTAACAATATTCTATCAAAATTTCCTTTGTTTTTCCCCAAGCAGGTGAAAATCACTTCTAAAAACAAACAGGTCCAGGATTAATGCCCGAAGCTAGACGGGAAAACTATCTGAACGACCGCCCTAGTTGTCCTCCGACAAGCGGTCCGAGATAATTCGAAGCAGACGGAAAACTATACGAGCAGTATCCTAGTTGTCCTCAAACTGGTGGTCAGGATAATGCGAAGCAGACGGAAAACTATCGAGCGACCACCCTTGCTGTCCTCCGACAACGGATCCGGATTAATACCGAAGCAGGACGGAAAACTATACGAACAATCACAAGTTATCCTCCGATAGCGGCATTGAATCGATGCTCGAAGCCGGAATGTCCACATTTTGCAACTACTATCCACTCGATTAATCAGCACAAATATATATTCTGACTCTCTCTTATTATCAACAGTAACTACAAAGTCTAGCGTACGACTCAGTTGCCTTGGATGGCATCTTAAGCCCATCTCCGACTACTTGTCAACATTTCTCCACTTGCAGAATGCTGCATATTTGGTTAAAAACCAATACAAACCAATAACTTTATTCAAAGGTGAACACGAAGTCTAACGTACGACTCCCTCCGGATGGCATCTTAAGCCCATCTCCATGCTCCTTTCACTTCCAGAAACGTCTATAGAGCCTAGCGTATGGCTCACTCCCCAGCATCGATCTTTTCAGATGGCATCTTAAGCCCATCTCTGACACCTCTCCTATTCAGACAACGTTCTTAAGTCTAGCGTACGACTCATTCCCCGGTGAAGTCTCCACCTTCTCCAAATGGCGTCTGTAAGCCCATTCCCGCATCATCAGTTAACAGCGAGTGTAAATTTTCAGGTGTACTCGAGTGTTCAATCATATTCTATCTCCAGGTCACGAAAGGCAGACACGCCAATCTAACCCTTCGGTACAAGAAGATTGAGCAGGGGCAGTGTCATACCCAAAATTTGCCCTCCTACTTCTCAAGGCAGTTCATACATCTATCCTCAAGGATTCCTCAAGGGTTGATCAGACAAACCCTCTCATAGACAATCAACCCAAACTAGGGTTTGGCAATTCTCAGGACCAGATGGATTTCAAACATCTCGAATGGTCATCATGCCTCCTCATATGCTTCAAAGATTCGCCATGTCAAGTTTCAAGCCTCACAAGTCAAGTTTCCTCAGACAATTGCTCAGATGGTTGAAAATCAGTATTATTGGACAAAAGTCAGTGGTCAACATACGGTCAAACTTCACGATTTTTGGTCAACATCCTCATTTTGAAGTTACATTCATCATTTGATCAAAGGTTGATCATGATTCATCAAGAAAACTCAAGATTTGCTCAAAGTCAAACTTTCCAAATTAGGGTTTTAGTGAAAAGTCAACCAAACTTTGGTGAGCATAACTTCTTCATACTTTCTCAGAAATTTTTCCACCACCTCTTGTTTTGAAGGAAATTCAATTCTCTACAACTTCATGTCTCACAAGAATGTTCAAAAAATGCTTCATTTGGAAGGTATGGGTCAAAACATTACAGGTCCTTTTCAAAGTCAACAAAAGTCAACTTTTGTTTTGAAGATTATTGAGCATGGAAACTCAATTGAGATGAAACCAAAGATTTTGTTTATAGGACACTTAGATCTTTCTAAAAAGTCCTAGAACACCCAAATATGTGGAAAATTGAGCAAAATACACCATTCAGAAGTTGGGCACTTTTGAACAATTGCACAAAAGGAGATATGTGTCAAAATCCAATTTTTTCCAAATGGGCCTATAATTTTATGATCAAACTTGATCATGATATTATTTGTGACCTATTGATGCCTTGCCATGGCCAAATTTTATTTTATTGATTTATTTTGAATTTAAAACCATTTAGTTCAAATTTAAATTATATAAAATATGAAAATAAGATATTTTCAAAAATAGTGGATTTTTATCAAGCTTGAGGTCCAAGATAGCCCACAAAACATACCAATTTCGTGATTGCTTTCCCATGGAAGAAAATCAAATTTTCTCCAAAATTTGATTTTATTTGAAAAAATTTATTGCACATTCAATATCAATCTTTTTCACTCTCTTTGCTCTCATATTACACTCTATAAATACCAAAAATGCAAAGACAAAACACGAAACTCTAGCCCCAACAACAACCCTTATTTTGCCAAATTTTTTATCAAAGTTGCAAAAATCGAATTCTAATTTCCAGCAGGTTTCAAGGCAAGCCAACCATCCAAACACCTTCCTGAGGTTCCATCGAAACCATCCCTTACTTGAAGCCAAGACTGCCCAGAACTCGATCTACAGCTTGCTCCGATTTGGTACATTTTTGAATTTCGATTTTTATTATTCATGCGTTATTAACCTTTCTTTTTTGCATATTTGGAATCAGTACACTCTTTAGTTCCTGTTTGAACCATTACATGCAAGCTTGAACGTCCAGAAACCGATTTGCCATGATTAGGGCTTCGTGAACTGTTTCGATCGAACTGGCTTATACAGGTCGATTCAGTCAAAACTAATGGCACCATCGTGTTCGCAGCCCTCGATTTAGGGAGGTAGGGTACCTAAGAACTTTTTATTTCGCGTGTTTTGCAAGTTTGTATCTCAGGTTTGCCGGAGAAGACGACTGGAGCTAGGGCTCCGGCGTCGTTGACTTGCTCTGACCGGTGAAGACTGGCGTGGCGCGATGGAGAGTTCTGATTCGTCCATTCGTATTGACTGGGGTCCACGCGTGCTGACTTGGTTTGAAACATATCCATGACACGTTTACATTCATATTCAATTGATTTCAGTTTTACAAACACAAAGTGCATTGTGGCGTAGTGGTTAAAGTGACAGAGATGCTCTCCATGGTCACAGGTTCGAACACGGTTAAAAGCGTTTGGACAATTTTTATCGCTTTTCTTTTCAATTATGTAGCGCCTATGGGATGTAATAGTTTAATTAGAACTTTTATTTTCCGCACTTCCAAATTATGTATCTGCCCCAAAGCCATGTAATAGCGTAGGATTTATCTTTCTACACTTTACATTTCTGCGATTTAATTTCCGCACCCTATAAACTGCTAGTAACTAGGCGTGTATGGCAAGACTAAAATTGGACATAGCTCACTCATAACTCCAAGATTAAATATCTGAAATCAACACACTCTTTTCACACCGCACCTTAGGGTAATTCTCTCTCGTTGCCTTCAATTCAAATGGTCAAGTCCCTCGAGCGTAGGGTATTCTAGCACCGTTGCCTTTAAAACAAATCATCATAGTCCCTTGATACAAAGATCATAGACCCACGATGTAGCCTACGAATACATGATCTTGACCCTCGATTATCGCCTCTCGAAAATGATGATAGTCCTTGAATGTGCTAGGATACTCCCTACAAGTTGCTTTCTATGACCATCGATGTCCCTTCGAATGTACGCTTACATCCAGATGGGTTACCTACCAACTAATGGTATGGATAGCGCTATTTTAAAGGAACGTAAAACAATACAGAAAAACGACCAATTCTGAGTAGGTAATAAGACTTTTAGTTGCTTGCTCAAATCAAATACTTTTCACACCACACACTTTTTTGTCAAAGTTCAAACTCTTTTAAAAACGAAACATTTCTGAACACTTTGTATACATTCCTACATGAATCCTTACAAAGTCAAAGTGAAATGTCTTTTCAAAACATTTTTCAAACACACAGAAAGCACAAATTTTAAAGTGATCTAAGAGCAACTAAGAGCCCGTAGATAACTACGGATGGAAAGGGGTGCTAATACCTTCCCTTTTCATAACCTTCTCCCTTACTCAGAATCTAACGAAGGTCTTTTTCTGTACTTTTTACCTTCCCTTAATTGGATAAAAGAATAGTCGGTGACGACTCTTGCTATCCGCACATTTGCGATACAAAATTCTCAAAGTCAGTTCACCGTATTACATCATCACCTTGGTTTCATTCCCTACTGAGATTATGTGAGACGGTTGTTGAATTTCTTCAACAAAGTTGAATTGCATCATATTACTCGAGATCAAAATCGAATGGCAGACGCCTTAGATACTGTATCTTCCATGTTCAAAGTCAACCATTGGAACAATATGCCTAAGATCAACATCAGACGTCTTGAAAGACCTGCCTATGTGTTTGCAACAGAAGCAGTCATCAATGATAAACTGTGGTTCCATGACATCAAACGCTTCCTTCAAACTCAAGAGTACCCACTCGGGGAATCGCACAAAGATAAGAAAATTATAAGGAGGCTTTCTAGAAATTTCTTCCTAAATCAAGATGTGCAATACAAAAGAAACTTCGATATGGTTTTGCTCATACGCGTGGACAGACACGAAGCAGATATGTTAATACATGAAGCACATGAAGGGTCATTTGGAACTCATTCAAATGGGAATGCAATGTCGAGAAAAATCTTAAGAGCAGGTTACTATTGGATAACAATGGAATCTGATTGCTGTAAACATGTTAAGAGATGTCACAAGTGTCATACCTACGCAGATAAGATACATGTGCCACTGACTCTACTCAACATGTTCTCCTCTGCATGGCCTTTCTCCATGTGGGGTATCAACATAATTGGAATGATTGAACCAAAAGCTTCAAACGATCATCGCTTCATCTTAGTGGCTTTTGATTACTTCACCAAATGGGTCAAAGCAGCATCTTACGCCAACGTTACAAGACAGGTGGTTGTGAGGTTCATAAAAAACAACCTCAGTTTCTGATATGGAGTTCCAAGCAAGATCATTATAGATAATAGATCGAACTTGAACAACAAAATGATGAAAAGAAGCGAGAATTCAATATTGAGCATCATAACTCATCTCCTTACCGACCAAAGATGAGCGGATGGAAGCCGCCAACAAAACATCAAGAAGATCGTCCAGAAAATTGTCATCACTTACAAAGACTGGCATGAAGTGTTTCCATTTTCTTTACATGGATATTTCACTTTAGTACGCACTTCAACAGGGGCAACCCCTTTCTCTTTAGTGTATGGCATGGAAGCAGTGCTCCCTGTGGAAGTGGAAATTCCATCAATGAGAGTCCTCATGGAGGCTAAGTTATCTGAGGTTGAATGGTGTCAAAGCAGATACGATCAGTTAAACTTAATCGAAGAAAAACGTATGACCGCTTTGTGTCATGGACAGTTGTATCAAAGAAGGGTGAAGAAAGCCTTCGACAAAAAGGTTCGACCTCGTTAATTTTAAGAAGGCGACCTCGTGCTTAAAAAGATGTTGTATTTTCAACCAGATTCTAGGGGCAAATGGTGGTGTTATGAATCTCACAACCATGGACGGTGATGAACTCCCGCGTCCTGTAAATGTTGATACAGTCAAGAAATACTTTGTCTAAAAAGACAAAAGAATAACTCGGTAAGTCGAAAACCCGAAAAAGGGAGGCTTAGGAAAAAATGAGCGTCTCGGTGGACTAAAAACCTAAAAAGGAGGTCCAGGAAAAAGTTAGAGACAATAAACAGAAACTTATCCTGGTAGATTGGAAACCTGAAAGGGTAATCTAGGCAAAAATTAAGGATGAAAATGACAATGTAACTTCATCAGTCCGTACTTCGTCAATCTGAAGAATTTTCCATCAACGGATCTTCAATCAAATCTTCTAAAGCAACAAGAACAGTTGGGATTCAAAGTTGTTAGGGAGAATAGCGGTTATTGCTTTCAACGTAGCCTTTTCCTAATATATTACCATTTAAAACTTTTGTAAATAGTCCATGGAATCACGCCTTTACCATTCTATCAATAAAATTTGAGCCATGTGCCTATTTGTTTGCAATTCTTGCTTTATTCTATTTTACAAAATAACGTTTTTTTTCTTGTGAAAATCAATTTTGAAACTAAAAAAAAAGTTTTAAATGAACTTTTACTTCAAAATTTTTGAAATAAAAGCAAAATTTTCCTTCGAACTGTGAACACATAAGGAATGTCAACAGTTATCTCCATGAGTGTTTCGACCTCTAAAAGATAAACACCTGCTGAGAAGTTTTCTCTTCCCCAAAAGAGATCATCAAAGACGGTATTCTTATCCGAAAAAGAATCCCCAAACTGGGTTTCCAGTAAAATTCCTTTTCCCCAGAAAAGTTTAAAGCATGCAACTCAGATTCATCATCAGTAACATCTACACCATTCTTTGAAGATTTTCTTTGAGTATTTGATTGAGCGTGATGTAGTCCTTTTCAAATACGCTTTAGTTGTCTTGTCAAGTATCGTCAACATGCATATGAAATTCATGACATTCATCATTCATACATAATTTCATTATTAATGCATTCTTGCATTTCTCAATGTTTGCTTCAATATCACTTGTTTAGGTTGCATTTATTCCCAAAAAACAAGTATGAGTGTGTCATCTCTCTAATAGATTATCCCCAAGCAGAAAGAATACAGTCTTTTCTCCAGTTCCCCAATCGAGATCATTCCTCATTGGGTACAAAGTCTTGATTGACCGTTTCTTTCCAATTCATTCCTGGATAGAACCTCGTCTCTAACTAATTCAGGTCTAGATTTAAAAAATCTACTTGCAAATAATAAGCAATAGCCTCGTTATCCGATCCGTTTATTTCCTTTTCATCTTGGAACTTATCATAAAATGATTGTTCTTCTTAACAAGTCCAATCATGAAAGTTAAAGAAATCCCCACAGTTGTCTTTCTCTCTGAGAAACCTGTATCTTTACAATCAAAATGCCTGCATCTTCTCAAAAAGATCCCAGGAAGGTTGCAACTGTGAAAATAGAAACTCATTTGAGATTTGTTTCCATCGCTGTCTGTTATTCACAAGGCTGAATACTTAGTAATATTCTCTCAACAATTACCTTGTTATAGTTATCACTTTGCTGATAATTGGTAGTATCTTCAGAAACTCATACCATTTACCATCACAAGGCTGATAATTGGTAAGTGAGTAATCATTTCAAATTACCATAAACTATCACTAGGATGATAATTGGTAATGTCATCTTTAAACTACCCTGAACGTTGTTACAAGGCTGACAGAAGGTAATCTCCTCGTTTCCTTTTCATCTTGGAACTTATCATAAAATGATTGTTCTTCTTAACAAGTCCAATCATGAAAGTTAAAAAATCCCCAGTTGTCTTTCTCTCGAGAAACACTGTATCTTTACAATCAAAATGCCTGCATCTTCTCAAAAAGATCCCAGGAAGGTTGCAACTGTGAAAATAGAAACTCATTTGAGATTTGTTTCCATCGCTGTCTGTTATTCACAAGGCTGAATACTTAGTAATATTCTCTCAACAATTACCTTGTTATAGTTATCACTTTGCTGATAATTGGTAGTATCTTCAGAAACTCATACCATTTACCATCACAAGGCTGATAATTGGTAAGTGAGTAATCATTTCAAATTACCATAAACTATCACTAGGATGATAATTGGTAATGTCATCTTTAAACTACCCTGAACGTTGTTACAAGGCTGACAGAAGGTAATCTCCTCGTTTCCCAAAGCGAAACAGATATTCATTTTCCTCTGTGAATCTATTTTCCCAGTGAAACATATACTTGTTTCCCAACAAGCAGGATTCTCCTTTATTAAATAGATTGAGACATCCTCGCAATTGTCTTTCTTCCCCAACATGTTACTCTTTGGTACCTCCTGGGTAAACTTTCTACAATCACTTTGCATCATTCGCATTTTTTTGTATCTTATGTCCAAAATTTGTGTATTCTGATATTTAAGTCTCTTCACACCTCTCGAGATGAAGATTCTCATCTTCATATCTTAGGTTCAAGAAACTTAAATAGGGGCATCTGTCATACCCTAATTTTTTACCTAAGATACCACATCATATCATTCACATATGCATCATTGCATCACTAACAATTTCAATACAGGATAGATCACGTGTGTGCTCCTGAAGCCAAATTAGGGTTTTGGTCAAAATTTTCATTTGTTCAAGATATTCTGAATTAGGGTTTGAGTCTCTACTCACCTCAAATAATCTATCTTCATCAATCATCAACATTTGATCTTCAAATTCCAAACATTTCCTCAAGATTTATCTTGAATCAACCAATTAGGGTTTTGATCGAGGATGGTATATCATTGACTTTTTGCTCAATGAATGACGTAATTTCTTTGAGATTGATCTTTAAATCATCAATGCAATATCTTGACCTAATTTCTTGGTTCAAAACATTTCAAAAAATCATGATTGATCATCAGAGAAATTCTGAATCATCTTGTAGTACGGTGGGAGAACTGACTTTGGTTTGTTTTGCGTTTAATCACAAATGTTGCGGATAGCAAGAGTCGCCACCGACTTTTCTTTTATCCAATTAAGGGAAGGTGAAAAGAACAGGAAAAGACCTTCGTTAGATTCTGAGTAAGGGAGAAGGTTATGAAAAGGGAAGGTATTAGCACCCTTTCCATCCGTAGTTATCTACGGGCTCTTAGTTGCTTTAGCTCATCTTAAAATTTGCTTTCTGTGTGTGTGTTTGAAAAATGGTTTGAAAAGGCATTTCGCTTTGACTTCGTAATGATTCACACCGGAATGTATACGAAGTGTTCGGAAATGTTTCATTTTGAAAAAAGAACTTTGTAATGATTCACGCTGGAATGTATACAAAGTGCTTTGAAAATATTTTGAAAGTGTGAGGTGTGAAAAGCGTTTTGATAGAGCAAGCAACTAAAAGTCTATTACCTACTCAGAACGGTCGTTTCCGTGTTATTTTACTTTCCTTTAGAATAGTGTTATCCATACCATTAGTTGGTAGGTAACCCTATTCGTTGGATGTAAAGGGACATTCGAAGGGACGTCGGATGGTGATAGAAGGCAACTTGTAGGAGTATCCTAGCACATTCGAAGGGACGATCATCACTTTTTGTAGGCAACAATCGAGGGGCGAGATCATGTATTCATAGGCAACATCGAGGACTATGATCTTTGTATCGAAGGGACTATGATGATATGTTTGTAAACAGCGGTGCTAGGATACCTCTACGTTCGAGGGACTTGACCATTTATTCGAAAGGCAACGAGAGAGAATAGCCTAGGGGGTGCATGTGTGAAGAAAGTGTGTCAAGTTCAGATAATTTATCTGGTATTTAGAAGTGATCTATGTTGTTTTTATCTTGCCATACGCCTAGTTACTAGCGGTTTGTCATACCCCAATTTTGACCTAAGATACCACCTTACATTCGCATCATTGCATAACTAACGATTCGAGCGACGTTAATCGGGTGTAGTAGTCACGAGTCAAAATTAGGGTTTCATCGATTTTCATCGATTCAAGAGACAATCAATTAGGGTTTGAGTTTTCTCACCTCACTTGATCTATCTTGATCAAATCATCGACCTCGATCATCGGATACTCATTTCTTACGGATCGATCAAGGATCGACCAATTAGGGTTTGATCGGGCATGAGTATTCTCGACTTGTTGAACAAGAAATAACTTTTTGGATAGAGATTGGTCATTATATCTTAGATACAATATCTTGACCTAATTTACGGATTCAAAACATCACGAAGTTCACGGACTTTATCGATCGATTTTGAAACATCGATGAATTTTCATCACGCGGAAAAGTCAAACTTTGACTTTTGGTCAATTTTCAAAACAAAACTTTTCCATCATCAAAATACTTCAAATGATCCATCATGATCATAAAAATCAAAGGATTTGGAAAAGTCAACAAAAAGTCAAAAGTTTTCATACTTAGAAAATTTTCTAAGTGTTGAAAATTCTTATTTTTCAAACTTCATGCCATTTTTCACCTAGTTCCAAATTGAATTTGAAAAAACTCAAAACATGAAAGTTGTAGCTTGTGAAACAAGCTTTCAAAATTCAAGAACTCACAAATCCATGGAGTCTAGCCATACTTTTGAAATTGAAACATAAGGCTCCATGAACTTGATTTTCAAAGTTCAAAACTTCACATTATAGGTCATTTTTGGTTTCTTCTTTCTAGAAGCTTGCCACCTTGCCAAAATGAGATAAGAACTGATAAAATCAGATGGGATAATTATGATAAGATTGGATCAAAGTTGGAAATTAACCATGGTTAAAGAAGGAAGCTTCCTTTGCATTTAATGCAAAAGACTTCCTTGCCCTCTAAAACAAGTTTGAATTACCAATGCCAAATTGCTTGCCTAACATTTCAGAGACATTGGCCTATAAATAGAGTATCATTCCATGATCAATACACACCAAAGCATCACAAATCCATGCTTTCATTCTTCTTTCTTGAAAATTAAGCAACATAGTGCAAATTGGAGAATTATTGCATTTTTAAAAATAGTTGAAAACATGTTAAAATTTGGTGACAAACATGCTTCAATATCAACATAAAACTTGTTTAGAGCTTAAGATCATAAGGAAAGCAAGCAAAAATCAGATTTCATTTTCATTTTTTCAAACTTCCAAAGCGCCTTATGAATCGAATTGTTAGTTTGGCTTGAGCAATTGTTGTTCAATGACTCAAACATCATCACTATACATCATGTATATGATCGGACCATTAGCGACCAAGCTGTAACACGATTAACATCAAAATCCATTTGCCATTTTCATCTGTGCGGTTAACTTGGTTGGAAAGATAGAAGCAAGCTCAAAGCAAGCATATCATTCACACACTTCCATACATGCGATGAAGCTCAAATGATCAAGAAATCCGTTACGGAAGCGCTCTAAGATCGAATTCGATTCTCACTTTACGAGTTAGAACACGAACTGTGATATCCATTTTCTTTGAACTAAAACGAAAAAACTCACAGCCGTTTTCTTTACGCACTCTAACGATCAATAGCCCTCAAAAAATCCAAGAATCATCAAACATACATCATTTAATTTGAATTTTTCAGTTTAGGGTTCATAGTGTTCTTGAAACCTAAATCGTTCGGGCTTAAAATAAATACAATTAACAAGTACCATCGTGTTTGTGATGAAAAACCGAGCAAGTTTCGTTTTACATCATTGAATTTCGTTGAAAGCGAAGATTGTAGTTGAGTTGAGCAATCGAAGATCAAAATGAAGAACCAGGGATCTTGGCGTGTTCTTCATTGTTTTCAAAATTGAATTTTAAAATTTCCAATCTCTCATTTACACGTGTTCTAGCCCACTAAACACGAAGCAGCGTTTGGCTCGGTGGTAGCCTCCTTGCTCTTAGTCTTCTCGACACGTGTCCCACCCTTTGGTCATGGGTTCGACTCCATCAAGACCATTTCTTTTATAACTTTCTAATTTTTCATGTTTTTCATAAAACTTTCACAATTTTTTTTGACCAATCAAAACTTCTCATTTTGAGATGATTTTTTAAACACTTGTCAATAAATACATCTATTTTATGATAGTGCAAAAATTTTCAGAAAAAACTTTCATCGATTAAATTTTAATCGGGCAAAGGCGTTACGAGCACTTTTTCAAACCTCCTTTTAGGTGAAATTTTCAAGTTTTCGACTTCCGATTTTTTTCAAAACTTCTCATAAATGAACCTCACATTTCAAAATGTTTTCAAAAATAATTTTTCAAAACATTTCATCAAACTTACATCTTTTACCACGATCGATCCGATTTAAGCGATAAAATCACATTCGTTTTCTCTCGAATTTCTCAATCGATCTTGGGCCACCCTTATGGTGTAAGTCCCAATCCTTTATGTACATACTTAGTTTTACTTGTACATATTCAAATCATCATTGTCAATATTCAAACATAAACAAATTTTTTTCATTTGTTTTCATTTGTTTGTTTATACACCAATACCATTGGTATTGAAAGGAGAAGAATTTCCTGTGAAACTGCTTTCAAACCAATGGGCCTCCCTCACGGTGTAAGTCCCATAACATTCTTTTATGTACATAATATTTCTTTGTACATATCAAACTCTCTTCAAATACATACAAATTTTTATCATACATGTCTGAGATACTTTCTATACTCGAAACAGACAAACTTGATCGTTTGTTTTCACTTCACTTGTGTATACTCAAACCAACATTTTTGTGTACATACACATTTTCTTGTACATATCAAATTCTTTTCATACAAACTTTTATCTGTACATAACACGGATACTTTTTTAAATACTTAAACACGGATAAACTCCGATCTTTTGTTCCCGTTTCATCATACATTCAATGAATACCATTGATATTGAAAGGAGCATTATTCCTGTGAAGCGCTTTCAAATCAATGGGCCTCCCTTATGGTGTAAGTCCCAACCCTCCTATGTACATCCATCTTTGTCTGTGCATAAATACTCGTTCGTGTACATATTCATTTCCTTGTACACAGTTCAAACTTGTAAATAATCAAGTTACGCTCGTTTTAAACGTTCGTTTCACAGACACTTGTTTATATTTCATAAACTCCTGTAAATAAACATCATTGCATTGTTTATATTTCCTTCATAAACTCCTGTGAATACATATCACACACACACACTGTTTATACAAACTGTCTAATTATAACATAACAATTAGACTAATCAATAGGTTCTCCATAATTTAGCCTCCGCTTGGGCTTCATACAAGACAATTCATCACCAGCATGAGTTAGCCTCCGCTTGGGCTTCATACAAGACAACTCATCCCCAGTTGAGTCTAGCCTTCTCTTGGGCTTTGTACAAAGAAACTCTCCCCACAGAGTTTAGCCTCCGCTTAGGCTTCATATAAGACAACACTCCCCTGTTGAGTCAGCCTCCTCTTGGGCTTCGTTCAAAAGAACTCCTCATTGAGTTTAGCCTTCTCTTGGGCATCATACAATGAAAGAGATAGGAAATCTCTTAACGACCTCCTATTGGGCTTCAATACAAAGAATCACCAGCGTTAAGATAGAACCACGAAAGGATGGTTTCGGTGAAATCACTTTCAAATCCCAGTAAAATTTCCGGTGAAATTGCTCTTATTCAAAAGGATGGTTTCTCGGTGAAATCCTTTTAACATAAAACCGACCATACCCTATAGCTTCCTCTTGAGCTTCATACAAGGACCCTCGATGACCCTCGGAATGCCTCCTCTTGGGCTAACAATACAAGGACCCATGGGCTTCTTAAAAGCATCCCTTTAATCCAATCAATTTCTCCTCGAGATTTAGACATCTATCATCTCTATGGAAGAAGTATCTTATCTATCATCACACAGTCAAAACTTTTCAAAAACTTTTCAAACTCTTTTCAAACAAAAACATCTCTTAACGATGAAGTGGTAGCAGCTTGTATACTCAAGCAAAACACCCAATGCTTACGTTAAAAGATTCAATCATCTTTTTCAAACATCTTTCTTAAACATGTAAGTGGTAATGCTTGTACACTCAAGCAAAACACCTAATACTTACGATGAAAGATTTCAAACAATCAAAATTTTCAAAATGTATGTGATGACATAGATTAGATACATTTTCATTAAGATGACATTTATGCATCTCTTACTAACATCCTGTTGCTTTCCACTAGCATAAGTGGGAACTACGATTGCTCGACTTTCTCAACATCCTTTTGAGAATACGTGAGCACGAGTCTCATCCTTGCCGAGCAAATTTCGATCTCCCTCGGACCAAACAAACCATAGAACCACAGATCCGAGCTACAAATACTCGATTCCCACTAGGGATATGTATGCGAGAAGATCCACGGATCTTTGCGAGCACAATAATAACAAACACTAGAATCCCACATAATCATCTTTCTTAAAATCCCAAAGGAGAAACTTTCCCAATCATAGAAATAGCAATTAAAACACACAAACATATCAAACATATTCATATATAAAAGCTATAGATAACTATATATATTTAGGGTGCTCCATCTATTAGTTTATATAACAATCCCCTTACTAGAATCTCCCAATCGTTGTGTCTAGTTTGCGCTAGTCATTCGCATATCAATATCAATTGAGGTATTTCAGCTTTCCCTTTTCATAATCATTAAATCATCTTTCTTGTGTTGAAAATAATAAAGCTTGATGCTCATGACATCTTTATAAACAAATCAAAGATTAAATTGTTTGAGAGGAGAATCCGAACTCACGTTCGCATCCCTCTAGCTCGTCACCTTTAATCGAGAACAGGAAAAATGGCGTTGTCATACCCCAAAATTTGCCCTCCATCTACTCAAGAGATTTCATACATCCATACTCAGGATTCCTCGAGTTGATCGGACAAACTCTCTCTAGACAATCAACCAAACTAGGGTTTGGTATTTCTCGGGACAAGATGGACTTCCAACATCTCCAATGGTCTTCATGCCTCCTCATATGCTTCAAAGAATCTCCATGTCAAGTTTCAAGCCTCACAAGTCAAGTTTCCTCGAGGCAATTGCTCGAATGGTTGAAAATCGGTGTATTGGACAAAAGTCAGCGTGGTCAACATACGGTCAAAACTTACGATTTTGGTCAACATCCTCATTTTGAAGTTACATTCATCATTTGATCAAGGGTTGATCATGATTCATCAAGAAAACTCAAGATTTGCCCAAAGTCGAACTTTCTAAATTAGGGTTTCTAGATGAAAAGTCAACTAAACTTTGGTGATCATAACTTTCTCATACTTTCTCGAAATTTTTCCACCACCTCTTGTTTTGAAGGAAATTCAATTCTCTACAACTTCATGTCTCACAAGAATGTCCAAAAATGCTTCATTTGAGAGGTATAGCTCAAAACATTCAGTCATTTTCAAAGTCAACAAAAGTCAACTTTTTGTTTTGAAGATATATTGAGCATGGTAACTCCAATTGAGATGAGACCAAAGACATTGTTTAGAGGACTCTTAGAGCTTTCCAAAAAGTCCAAGAACACTCAAAAATGTGTAAAATTGAGCAAGTTACACCATTCACAAGTTGGGCAATTTTGGAAGAATGCACAAAGAGAGATACTTCAAAAAATCAAATCTTTTGCAAATAGGCCTATTTTTTCTTCATCCTAACTTGTTCCTCATGCAATTAGGAATATCCAAGCCCAATGCCACGAATTTTTGATTTATTTTTCTATTTAATTTGTAATTAATTTATTTAAATGCAAATTAAATCTTAAAATAAATTATAAAATCAAAATTAATTGGAAGATTGATTTTTATTGCTTTCTTGTGATCCAATCAACCCATAAATGCCAATTTGAAATTGGATCAAATTTGGCAAGATTGGATTGAAATTGGACAAAATTTGAAAATTTGATTTCATGAGAATATCAAAATTTGATTTCCATTGAATGTTGATCAATTCTTCCCAAAAACCATTCCAAATCCATCCAGTATAAATACATGATGCATACCTATCAAGAGAGAACGAAAAAATTGCTCCAGAAACCCTAGTCCAAAGCTCAAAAAACCGTGGTGCACAAGCAAGTACAAACCCTACTTCCAGCCGTTTTCAATCGTTTTTGAGGTGTCCAACACATTGCTTGACATCTCCTGAATCGATCCAGACCCTCACTTTGCCAAAAAACATCAAGAATCAAGCAATCCGTGTTTGGTTTGTTCTTGAATTTTCAAATTCGATTTCTCACATTCATGCATTATTAACTTGTTTTGATTGTTTGTTTGTGTTTAGCATCAAGTTTACAAACTTTCTGGGCAAATAATCAATTTTATGGCCGAATCGTGTTTCACCATAACTAGGGTTTCCTATGCCGTTTAGGGTTTCACGAAATAGAAAAAATTGGACCTCGAGACTAGTACCATTGCATTGAATGATGTTTCCAATCGAACCATGGCTTTAGAATGTATTTATATTATGTGTCTGCATTTTGATATTAGCGAGGACATAGCGTCGAAGAAAAGGCGTATTTGGATTTTGAAAATTCAAAAGGTTGAAGGCAGTTGGATGGCGAGGAATCGAAGCGGCGTGTTATTTTCAAATCATTCCGTTTCAAAGCGATTGCAACACGCCATTCGGTTGGTCAAGCATGTGGTTTTCAAGGTTTGAAAGGGATGTCTCGATTCGATTCTGGTTGGACAATCCCTTTTACACTTTTCAAAACTCTATTTTCATATTTTCACATTATTTCAATATTTTCATTCATTTTAATTATTTTCATGATTTTTATTCTGCATTAAAAATTACCAAAACATTTTTCTTTTACATTATTTTCATAAAAATCTTTATTTAATTTAATAAATTAAAAATATAATTTTGCATGCATATATATTTTATTTTTATTTTTAAATCATTATAAATTGCATTTTAATTATTAAATCTTTTCAAAATCCCAAAAATTATTTTAATATATTTATCTTATTTCAGCATATATTAATTTTCTCATATTAAAAATTGCATTTTTCTAACATTTTCTCTTATTTCAATTTCATCATATTTCCCGATTTTCTTATTCTTTCACAGGTTGCTCCGATTCGGACGTTTTCTTTTATCGTTTTATTTTTCCAATAATGTAATTGCTCATGGGTTGTAATAGTTTAATCTAGGTTTTATTTTCCATAAGTTTAAATTATGTATCCCCCAAAGCCATGTAAGCGTGGGTTTACCTTCCGCATTTACATTCCGCATTTTACTTTCCGCACCTATCAATTGTTAGTAACTAGGCGTGTATGGCAAGATAATAATTTGACATAGCTCACACTAATCTTCAAAATAAAATATCTGAATTTGACACACTCTTTCACACACGCACCCCTTAGGGTAATTCTCTCTCATTGCCTTTTCGATTCAAAATGGTCATGTCCCTCGAACGTAGAGGTATTCTAGCACCGTTGCCTTCCAAACAAATCATCATAGTCCCTTCGATACAAAGATCATAAGACCCACGATGTAGCCTCCGAATACATGATCTTGACCCTCGATTGTCGCCTCGAAAAATGATGATAGTCCCTTGAATGTGCTAGGATACTTCCTACAAGTTGCCTTCATGACCATCCGATGTCCCTTGAATGTCCGCTTACATCCAGCGAATGGAGCTACCTACTAACTAATGGTATGGCTAGCGCTATTCTAAAGGAATGTAAAAAACAACGACCAATTCTGAGTGGGTAAATAAGTCTCTTAGTTGCTTGCTCTATCAAATGCTTTTCACACCACACACTTTTTTCAAAGTTCAAATTCTTTTCAAAACAACAAAAAAATTTCCGAACACTTTGTATACACTCTACATGAGTCATTACAAAGTCAAAGCGAAATGCCTTTTCAAAACATTTTTGTCAAACACACAAGAAAGCAATTTTAAAAGGTGATCTAGAGCAACTAAGAGCCCGTAGATAACTACGGATGGAAAGGGGTGCTAATAACTTCCCTTTTCATAACCATTCTCCCGAACTCAGAATCTAACGAAGGTCTTTTTACATTACTTTTACCTTCCCTTAATTAGATAAAAATAAAAGTCGGTGGCGACTCTTGCTATCCGCACATTTGGATACAAAAATCCTACAAAGTCGAGTTCAAGTATTACAGCGACTCTGTGGGGGGCTGAAATTTGATTTTCAAGAAAAAGAAAAGCAGCGTTACTACTTGAGAGCACCAAGCTTTTTTTTTCAAAAGAAAAGAAAGGGATAAGCTTTTATGTTTTGCATATATCTTTTTCTTTATTGTGTGTTTAGCGATTTCATCGATGGAAAGAAATCTAACGGTTTAGAAACATTTTTAAGATCTAGGTGGAGGTATTAATCGTGAGAAGTTCAATGCTTACGAAGTTAATATCTCCCTTTCGATGGAGGTTGTCTTGAGGTATTGTATTTAGCAAGTAATTGCAAAGGCGTACTTTAAAACTTAAGAAGTGAGTGGGATGTAGAACACATAAACCATCACGGCCATTAGGATGTAGTGCGAGAGATTATTGGTGTAAGCCAGAGTAATTGTCATGCGATACTACGATCGGCGAGTTTCTCTTGAAAAATATTATTGGACCATCGGTATTCAACAAATCCGATAATATTTCAAAGAGGAGTGTTGAGCTGTATTATCGATAGAACTTCGTTTCACGGATGAATAAGCCCTTAGAACTTAACCACGTTGATTCTTATGGTTGGCTTCATGCTCGTGACTTGAGCGCTTGCCGTGTGTATAACTACTAACCATGTTTGCCGCATTCATGCATTCATTCATTCAAAAACAAAAAAAACTTCATTTTCTCTTCCCATTTCAAAAGAATTTAGAGATTTTCTTTGTAAAATATTTTAGGTTAGAGTGATGGGCGTCGGAGGAAGATTCACCAAAGATACGGTTTAGAATTCTGCGTAGGAAAGTTGAAAGAGTTAGCATCCTTGGTAGAAGATCCCTCGGTTTGACGCTATGGAACTCTTTTAACTCTTACGAGCGCTAACATTGATGAAGGACTTCTCAAAACTTTCGTTCGGTTCTACGATCCGATCTATCATTTGTTTCACTTTCCACGATTATCGGTTGATGCCTACTTTGGAAGAGTATGCGCATATCCTAGGTATCTCAGTATCAGACAAAGTGCCTTTCAATGGTTTGGAAGCCATTCCTAAGTCACCAGTCATTGCAACGATGACTCACATAAAGAAATCTGAGATAGACAAAAACCTAACTACGGAGGAAAACTCTTGGTGACTTCAAAGTTCCTAATGGAGAAGGCTCTCAAATTCTCTGAAGCTGGTAGTATGGTAGCCTTTGAAGCTATTTTAGCTTTACTCCTCTACGGATTGGTGTTGTTTCCCAACGTCCCAAATTTCGTTGATA
Organism: Vicia sativa; assembly: GCA_021764765.1. NCBI lineage: Eukaryota > Viridiplantae > Streptophyta > Magnoliopsida > Fabales > Fabaceae > Vicia > Vicia sativa. The sequence goes on from CM038793.1 coordinate 76,414,025, forward strand.
TTAACACCATAAGGATCTTTCTGATTGGAAATCTCGTTCCCACTCTGCTCGGAGATACGTACGTCTCTATTCATCATAGGAATCGTCAAGGAGACGGAACTATCGTGTGTTGTGTACCTCTGTTTTTCAATGGATTACCTCACATTTCCTAAATCTCCTATCTTCCGAAAACAAAGGCAGTGGCATTGGTCAAGAAGGATCATGTCTCTTACAAATGGCGATATCCATTGGTATACCTTGGCGGACAATGAGATGGAAATCATTGAGAGCATGGAGAATTTGCCAGCGTACCTCTCATTGAGTACGAAAGGGGAATCAACTACAACCCATTTTAGCGAGGCGTCATTTCGGATATGTAAATTCGGTAAACCTTTTGGTTTCTGGTGAAAGCTACTTATCATGAAGGAGAGGATTCCCGGGGGTTGAAAGCTAAGATGATCAAAGCTTGGCATCACATCCGAAGAAGAAAGAAAAGGAAAGCAAAGAATTGTGTAGCTATGAAACCTACACTTCTTGGGTAAAGAAAAGAAGCGAAGGAATTTGAATGCCTTACGCTTATGAGGATCCCATGTTCTCGATCGCCTCCAAATCAACAAATTTTCCGTCGGTGTGGGAGAATACCAAAGCCTTGACCAAAATAAGGTTTGAGAAAGAAACTTTGGAAAACAAATTCCTTAAGGCTAACCTTGAGAATGAAAAACTCAAGAAGCAAGTAAAGATCATGAAAAGGCGCTCTACTTCGGGATGAATGGCTCATGGAGAAAGATGAGAAGATTCGCGGAAGGATAGCGCAATCTAGAATCGTCAAAGCAAAAAGCTTGAGGAAATGACAACCATGATCCGCTCCCAGAGTGGAAGAGAGTCATTAGCAAGCTAAAAGCAGAAAAGCGAACTAAAAGCTCACTATGGGAAGGAAATCAGAAGGTGAAGCATCAAGCCTTTGGATCGTCATCCGGCGAAGGCGTTTAATTAGTTCAATTTAGTTTGTAATTTTATCATTTATTTTATCATTTGTGTGAGCAATGCTCCAACAAAAACAATTGTTGTAATCTTCTTTCAATAATTAATAAAATTCGTGCTTTCCATCCAAATATTTGCGAAATATCTCTTTTAGCATTAAATTCTTTGGAAACTTCTTTTCTTTACAATCATATTCATGCATCATACTTTGCATTTAAGTCTATTGTTTAGAGTCGACACTTTACGTTTCATACTTTACCGGTTTGAAAAGCTTAAGCAGTTCGAGCAGATAGAAAGATCGTCAAGATGTCGCGTCTTAGAGTTTCTCGACCGCGTCCACACCAACGAGCGTCGATACTAGATCAAAAGAAGAAAAGTAATGGAGAACTTTGAGCAAGAGAGCGTTGAACTTCGTAAAACAGTAACAACGCTACAAGAAGAAGTGGAGACTCACATCTTTGGTCACTCACTTGCCACGGTAGCAAAGTCAACAAGCGACATCGGCGGTCAAAACCAAGCAACAACTGGAGGACACAACTACTCCGGTCTCAGCGCATGACTAGTAGCTCGCTCTTGATATGCGAGAAGGCTATCCATAGGGCATGCCTTTTAACTTTGGCATCGAGTTAGCCAACCGACTTCTCAAACAACCTCGCTTGAAATACCTACTTTGCAACAAAACTACGCTCCATAGCGTGGAATAACTCTTCCACAAGTAACAATGCGGTTTCTCAACGATCATGGCGAACTTCGACTTACGTAGTACGCTACCATGGGCGAAGAAGTTCATCACACTCGGCGATAACTCAAATCCACGTGGTTCAATGGAAAATCTCCGAGAACAACTCCTCAAAATACTAGAGATAAAAAGCGATTAGGAAAGAATTGTTTGGGAAAAGCCGGGATCTTTGCTTAGTTCCTCGCGTAAGAATACTGCAAAATTCAAAGTCACGACTTTGAAAATTACAAAGGAACTCCATGCAAAAGTCATCTCACGATGTATGCCGGAAAATGTCCACCTACAATGAGGATCATCGATTACTAATCCACTACTTCGGGGCAGTCTCACGGTGCTTGAAGTGGTACATGGGTTTAAACGACACGAATATCCAACATTCAATGACCTAAGCAAAGCCTTTGTCCGGAATACAAATTTAACTTGGATATGGCTCACGATAGGGATCAACTCCGCTCCATGTCTCAAAAGGAAGAGACATTCAAGGAATATCGCATGCGATGGAGAAATTGCTGCCCAAGTCAACCGCCCTTGGAAGAAAGAGATGACTAAGGTATTCTTGAATACTCTAAACTCATCCTACTACGACGAATGATCGCTAAGCGCTCCGGAGACTTCAGCGAAATGGTAAGCATGGAATGCGACTAGAAGAAGGGTTCGGACGGGCGCCTAACCAAGGAAATAGGATCTTCTAGTAATACCAAGAAAGTTGGAACCGGTTTCCCAAGGAAAAAGAACATGGCGTAGGAATGGTATCCAGAAACCACGTAAGAATGTCATTAAACAACGACGGTGGCTGCCATAGCACCGCCGTCAACAACTCAAACACGAATTGCTCCATAATTTCAACGAAATCAACAAACTCAGCGGCCTCGTCAGCAGGCTCGGTTTAACAACCAAAACCGTGCGCCTCGGGTCACTCGATTCGACCCAATTCCAATAGCGTACAGAACTTTACCTAGCGATAGAAAGGAATCTATCTGAACAAGGTTACCACCTCCGGTTCGAAAAATTACCATGGTGGTACAAAGCGGATGTATCTTGCCCTTTTCACCAAGGGCACGAGCCATGACCTTGAGCATTGCATAGCGTTGAAAGCGGAACTGTTGAAAACTAATCTTCTTTCCTTTAGAAACACAAGTCGAAAAATGCTAAGAAACGGTATCTCGTTATAGGCGTAAACTGATCAAAGGAAACTTGGTGCATCGCATGAGCATACGATACCATGAGCACCTTCACTAAGCATGATTGCGTAGCTTACGCATCTGCTCAAGAATATTCAGGATGTTCCACCATAGGCGAGATATCCGGTATTTGTTAGACATCGGTGATCTACAAGTTTCTGAGAAGCGAGCGACCATGGCGTAAATACAATAGGGCATTTTCGCAGCTTTTAGTCTCGAATATCAACTCGGAAAATCCGAAGTAAGCGTGTGATCCCTTGTTTCAACATACCCAAGCATGTGGAATCGCGTCTGATGGTTCACATTCCAACATCTCCTTTGGTAATCCCACGTCTGTTCCATATAGTTCTACGAGCAATTCCTTACCGGTACAATGCAACCACGATAGAGGATGGGAAGGAAAACCCATACCTACACTACCGCTAATGTCAATATACAATCGGACGAAATAGCGAAGTGGGCGAGTACACTCCATTACCACCAAAACCGCTGCGGTTCCGTTGTTAAACAAAACCCGGTTAACATATCTGCGAGAATCACCAGCGATTCCCATTATTAACAAGCACAAATATTGGTTCTCTGATAGAACCAACATCAACTCAGACTTTGAAGAATCGGCAATCAAAAAATACCGGTCGTAAACCAATGATCTGAACTCCTTCAAAAATTTCAATATTGTCCTACTCAAACTCAAGCTCACGAAAAGCTTTGATGAATACTAAATCGAGCTTATGTGGATCATGATGTGACCAGATCAATTTGGAGGATCGTCTCCAACATAACGACTACAATAATTTGATTTTAGTGACGAGGAACTTGGGAAGAAAAAAATCACAACTTACATCATGATTTGCGATGATTCTCCAATGTATTGGTGGATACGGGTTCATCTTTGAGCGTAATGCCAAAAGCGCTCGCTCGTTTAACACAAACGCCGATGAAGTTCAACGACATAATAGTAAGAGCTTTCGCGGATCAAAGTCAATAATTGGGAAGTTGATCTCGAGCGATTAGCCGCACACTTTCCAAATACCTTCAAGTCATGGGCGTACGGTACATCTGATTGTTTACTAGGAAGACCTTGGATCCACGATGAAAGCGATAACCTACTCTCCCAAATTAAAATTCATAAATGGAAAGTTGGTGACCATCGGTGGTGAACAAGCTTTACTTGTAAGTCATCTATCGATTTCTCTTTCATCACGCTAATGACATTGAAGGGCGCATCTCCGGAGCATCCGTTAGAAGATGAATACGCAGAAAAAGCAATCATCTATCTCTTCATATAGAAGCGGCACAGTTGTGAAAGATGGCAATCTTTGAAGGATGGGGACAAGTAATTAAAATATCAACAAAAAACTCGGGTTCACACATATTCTCGAAACAAACCAAAGGATGAAGCACTTCCCGATCAAAGTATTTCATAGTAAGTCTCTTAAACCACAATAAGAGGTTAATGTTGTAACCATTGAAGAAGAAAACGATCCATCCGAATAAAAGAGTGGAAACTTATTTGAATAGCCACGAATATGTGTCTCAAGAAATCATATGCACGCCGTCAATTCAAAAAACATGTCCTTGCAACAGCGAAAAAATCCGCTAGTCCTGCTGAAGTTTGGGATACCTTGGGAGAACCAAGTGGCAAATCGACTACATGGTGAAATATTGCCAGCTCGAAAATCCGGATCGAAGATATCAACCTACGGGATGGGGTGATGACTTTGAATACCCTAGTCAATCGAAGAGGAATACCGTCTTCTCAACCTAATCGGGATCGAGATCCCAAGCGAAGATCTACATTTCAACACATCAAAATTCACCAAGCGGATCCTAGTTATCACTACATCAACATGATCATTGAAGATCAAGAGTATGATTCGAGGATCGATCGGAAAGTGTCGGCGACAACGAGTCTCTTCACTCCGAAGACTAGAAGGTACACCCCGAATTCAACACAAGATCAACAAAAGTACAAATGCTATATCTTATACTTCCGTCATTAATCAAGAAGATTGCTTTAGCGACACAAAGGGCAAGGCCATCGTCCGAGTCTTCAAAACACCTTTCGGCAATCAAAGTCTACTCAAGGGTTAAACCAGCGGAAAATTACAGTACCTCGACTTCAAAGGTTAGTCATTCTTTGAAACACATTGAAGTTAGGACTAATGTTCATAGCTCTAAGTAGTTTATTTTTGCTTTTGTTTTGAACTCTTGCCCAACGAAGAGATGTTTATAAGTTTAGCTTTTAAATAATTTCTCTTTGTCTTGCCCAGAGAATGAGTTTGTATTTTAGGGCCTTGTTCATATTGTGAATCATAAATAAAGCGCGTTGTTTTGTTTCCACACTCTGTGTTTATTTTCATTTTACCCTTTTACGGAAATGATAATCCTAAAAACACAATAAAAAAAATCTTCAAAAAGTCATAATGAAAAATTAATGCATACACTTTCACATTAATTTTCTTCAAAAAAATGATGATAAAAACTTTTTAAACATAAATCAAAATGCAGTTAAGCAGATGGACAAATCCATTGAAAGCAATAACTCTACGCTCTTTCTCAACTCGAAATCCCACAGATTCGAAGAGGAAGTTGAAGAAGAGATCGAGATGAAATTTCTAGGCTAAGGCACGAAGAAAGGATCATTGACCTCATAAAGAACCTCTAAAGCAATCAACTTGGGTTACGAGGAAGATAGAAAAAGTAAATATCAGACTTCACTCAGCAGCGATGTCAAAACAAGCGATAAATCTTCTCAAAGAATATGTTGATGTGTTCGCTTGGTCTTACCAAGACATGCGGTTTAGATACCGGCATCGTGGAGCATCACTTGCCATTAAGACAGTGTCCCAATTAAGCGGCGAGGAGTTCACCACGAAATGGCCGACAAAATCAAAAAGGAAGTTCAAAAGCATTTCGGCGTTGGTTTCCTCGTTATACGAATATCCTCAATGGCTAGCCAACATAGTACATCTCCAAGAAGATGGGAAGGTCGGGATGTGTGTTGACTACGGGACTTAAACAAAGCTAGTCAAAGGGCGATTTCCCACTACCTCATATTGACATGCTAGTGGATAATCTTGCAAATTCAACGTCTTTTCCTTCATGGATGGTTTCTCTGGTTACAATCGGATCGAATGGCTCGAAGACATGGAAGACATCTTTCATTCGCCGTGGGCACCTTTTGCTACAAAGTAATGCCATTTGGATTAAAGAATCACAGCTACTTACGAGGAGCAATGACTACTCTCTTCCACGACATGATGCACAAAGATCGAAGTCTACATGGGCGACATGATAGCAAAATCGACGAAGAAGAGCATATAGGCTATCTCTTAAAATTGTTTCAACGACTAAGGAAGTTTAAACCTTTGAATCTAACAAATGCACCTTTGGGGTGAGAAAAACTCCTAGGTTTCATCATCGGTCAAAAGGAATTGAAGTTGACCACGACAAAGTCAAGCTATTAGAAATGCCTCGCCACGTCACGGAAAAACAAGTAAGAGGATTTCTTGGGCGATTGAATTACATCTCAGTTATTTCTCGGATATTTGTACACATGGGCAATATTCAAGCTTCTCGCAAAGATCAAAGGTTGTATGGACGGTAGGTTGTCAAAAAGCATTCGACGGTATCAAGAAAACTTGTCGAAACCACTATCTTGATCCCTCCGTAGAAGGAAGACCATTGATCATATACCTTACCGTACTAGAAGAGTCCATGGGCTGCGTACTTGGACAACAAGGCAACCGTAAGAAGGAGCATGTCATCTACTACAAGTAAAAATTCACAGTATGAAACTCGTTACTCCATGCTCGAAAAAACATGTTGCGCCTTGGTGTGGGCTACAAAGCGTCTCCATAATACATGATCAATCACCACGACTTGGTTAATCTCCAAAATGGACCGATCAAAACGTTTTGAAAACACATCGCAAAGATAGCTCGATACTACTATCGAATATGACATCAATCTGCGCTCAGCGGTTAAAGGAAGAATTCGCCGATCACTTGGCTCGGCCGCTCAATGAATCCCAATCTCTCAAATAACTTCCAGACGAGGATGTTATATGCCGAAAATGAAAGATTGCCGAACGCTACGGAAAGGACGAATCCGAAAATCCGATGGGGCCTAGTCTTGATGGAGCCGTAAATGTTTTAGCAATGGAATTGGATCATCATTACTCCAGGGTTCTCATATCCGTTTTCCGCGATTGCTATTTGATTGCACCAACAACATAGCGAAAATGAAGCATGCATCATGGGTATTGAAGAAGCCATCGACACGAGGATCAAGATCCTTGACATATATGGAGATTGACCCTAGTGAATAATCAAATCAAAGATAAGTATGAAACTCATCATCTTGGTCTAATTCCTTGAGATTATGCAAGGCGGTTGTTGACTTTCTTGACAAAGTAGGCGCATCATATCCTCGAGATCAAAATCGAATGGCGAGGCGCCGCTCTCTTCCATGTTCAAAGTCAACAATTGGAATGATATGCCCGTATCGAACGCCTTGAAAGACACCACGCGTATTCGCCGCAATCTTCTTGACGATAAACCGTGGTTCCATGACATCAAGCGTTTCCTTCAAACACGAGTACCCACTCGGGGCATCGTACAAGGATAAGAAAATTCTAAGGAGGCTTTCGAAAATTTCTTCCTCAATGAAAATGTTCTATACCAAAAAACTTGATATGGTTACGCTCCGAGATCGTCGGCGGACAAAAACGAACACGATCATCCATGAAGTACGAAGGTCCTTTGGAACCCATTCAAATGGGCATGCAATGTCGGAAAAATCTTGAGGCGGGGATACTATTGGATAACGATGGAATCGATTGCGTAAACACGTCAAAAGATGTCCACAAGCGGATCTCATAAATAAGATCCATGTGCCACCGACTCTACTCAGCGTTCTCTCTTCTCCGTGGCCTTTCTCCATGTGGGGCATTGACATGATCGATCGAAAAAACCAAATCCAACACGCTTCATTCTAGTGGCTATTGATTACTTCACCAAATGGGTGAAGCGGTATCCTCCGTAGCGTCACAAGACAAGTGGTTGTGAGGTTCATTAAGAACATTCACAATGGATCAAACTTGAACAACAAAATGATGAAAGGAGTTCAGATCGAGCATCATAACTCATCTCCTTACGGCCAAAGATGAGCAGGCGTCGTTGAACCAACAAGAATATCAAAAAATCGTCAAAGATGGTCATCACTTACAAATACGCAATCATCGCCATTTGCATGCCACCGTATTGATCGCGCCGCAGGGCAACTCCTTTTCTCTAGTATCACGGCATGGATAGTGCTCCCGTAGAAGTTGAGATCCATCAATGAGAGTTCTCATGGAAACCAAGCTATCGAGGCCGAATGGTGTCAAAGCGAATCGACCAACTAAACTTAATTGAAAAAAGCGCTACGTGTCACGGACAAGCTGTATCAAAAAGAATGAAAGCTTTCGACAAAAGGTCCGACCTCGTGAATTGAAAGCGACCTCGTGCTTAAAAGATTATTCTAACGATTCTAGGCAAATGGACTCCTAATTACGAAGGCCCATACATCGTCAAAGAAGCTTCTGGCGGTGCTATGACTCTCACAACCATGGATGGTGATGAACTCCGCGTCTGTGAATCTCGCGTCAAAAATACTTTGTCTAAAAACAAAAACACTCGGTAAGTCGAAAACCGAAAAGGCGGCTTAGGCAAAAATGGCGTCTCGGTGGATTGAAAACACGAAAAGGCAATCCGGCAAAATTAGAGACAATAAAGCAAAATCACGATAGATTGAAGACACGAAAAGGCAATCTAGGCAAAAACAAGGATACACAAAAATGACAAATAGCACTAACGTCCATACCCGTCAAATCGAAGAACTTTCCATCAACGGATCTTCAATCAACTCTTACGAGCGACAAACACGGTTGGAATTCAAAGTTGTTAGTAGTAGCGGTTATTTGCTTTCAATGTAGCCTTTTCTAATAAATTATCATTTCAACTTTTGTAAATAGTTCATGGAATCACGCATTTGGTGATTACCATTCTATTCAATAAATTTGAGCCTTGTGCTTTTTTTGCAATTCCTACTTTATTACATTTTGCAAAATAACGCTTTTATTGTGAAAATCACTTTTGAAACTAAAATGTTTTAAATGAATTTTACTTCAAAATTTTGAAACAAAAAGCAAAAATATTTCTTTGAACAATGAACACGGAAAAAACTTCATGATTTCTCAAAGTGTTTCAATCTCAGAAGGATAAAACAAGCTACTGTGATCTTCTCCTCGAGAAATCATCAAAGGGCGGTATTCTTATTCCAAAAAAGAATCCCCAACAAGTTGCCAATGAAGTGCCTTTCGAGAAAGTTTAAAGTCGCAACTCAAAATTTTCATCGATGAGCGTCACCATTGTTGCAACTTCCACCAAGTATTTATTCGAGCTGGCGTGGTCCTTTCCCAAATATCTCTTTAGTGTCTTTGTCAAGTATTGTTAGCATGCATATAACATTCATGACATTCATAACATGCATATAACATTTTGCATCTTTTGAAATGTTTGCTTCGTATCAGGTATAAGTCACACTTACTCATATAAGTACAAGTACATCCCATAGAATATCTCCAAGCAGAAAGGATACATTTTCCTTTTCCCGGCGAGTCCCCAAGCAGAGAAATACATTTTCTTCTCTCCACCACATTCCCAGTGGGATCATTCCTCATTAGGAATAATGTCTTGATTGATTTTTTCTTTCGGTTCATTCTGGATAGAAGCAGCATCTATAATCAACAAAGCAATAAGCAATAGCCTCATAAATACGGTTGCTTATCTTTCTCTTCATTAAATAAAATTGTCATAAAATTTGTTTTCTCGACAAAGTCAAAATCATGACTATCGAGAAATTTGATTGTTTTCTGTCTAAAAAAACCTATGCCTTCAATCAAAATGCTGCATCTTCTCAAAAGAGATATCCTCGGCAAGATTTTATCAAGAAGAAAGAAACTCATTGGAGTTACATTTCTTTCATTATCATTATTCACAAAGTGAATATCTGACAATGTTCTAAAAGATTTACCTTGTTATAGTTATCACTTTGCTGATAATTGGTAATATCTTTAAAACTCATTTTGAGATCTGTTTCTTTCATTTGTTTGATATTCACAAAGATGAATACTCAACAAAATTTCTCAAAGATTTACCTTGTTATAGTTATCATTTCGCTGATAATTGGTAATATCTTCAAAACTCATTACCATGAACTATCACAAGGCTGATAATTGGTAATAACATTTTTCACTTACCTTAAACATTGTCACAAGGCTGACAGAAGGTAATCTCTTTGTTTCCCAAAAGGAAACAAATATTCGCATACTTTGTGAATCCTTCTTTCCTTAATAGGGACGTATTCACAAATCCTCCCCCACTGTGTCATTTCTTTGATAGTTATCTGGGTGAAACTTTTTCAATCATTTTGCATCATCCGCATCTTTTGGTATCTTAGGTCCAAAATTTGCGTATTCTGATATTTAAGTCTCTTTATACCTATCAAAACGAAGATATTCATCTTCATCTCTCAGGTTAAAGAAAATTAAATAGGGGCATCTGTCATACCCCAATTTTTGACCTAAGATACCACCTTACATTCGCATCATTGCATAACTAACGATTCGAGGCGGCATGTCGGGTGTAGCGGTCACGAGTCAAAATTAGGGTTTCATCGATTTTCATCGATTCGAGACAATCAATTAGGGTTTGAGTTTTCTCACCTCAGTTGATCTATCTTGATCAAATCATCAGCCTCTGATCATCAGATACTCATTTCTTACACAGATCAATCAAGGATCGACCAATTAGGGTTTTGATCGGGCATGAGTATTCTCTGACTTGTTGAACAAGAAATAACTTTTTTGGATAGAGATTGGTCATTATATCTTAGATACAACATCTTGACCTAATTTCTGGATTCAAAACATCACGAAGTTCACGGACTTTGTCGGTCGATTTACGAAACATCGATGAATTTTCATACGCAGGAAAAGTCAAACTTTGACTTTTGGTCAATTTTCAAAACAAAACTTTTTCCATCATCAAAATACTTCAAATGATCCATCATGATCATAAAAAATCAAAGGATTTGGAAAAGTCAACAAAAAGTCAAAAGTTTTCATACTTAGAAAATTTTCTAAGTGTTGAAAATTCTTATTTTTTCCAAACTTCATGCCATTTTTTCACCTAGTTCCAAATTGAATTTGAAAAAACTCAAAACATGAAAGTTGTAGCTTGTGAAACAAGCTTTCCAAAATTTCCAAGAACTCACAAATCCATGGAGTCTAGCCATACTTTTGAAATTGAAACATAAGGCTCCATGAACTTGATTTTCAAAGTTCAAAACTTCACATTATAGGTCATTTTTTGGATTTCTTCTTTCTAGAAGCTTGCCACCTTGCCAAAATGAGATAAGAACTGATAAAAATCAGATGGGATAATTATGATAAGATTGGATCAAAGTTGGAAATTAACCATGGTTAAAGAAGGAAGCTTCCTTTTGCATTTAATGCAAAAAGACTTCCTTGCCCTCTAAAACAAGTTTGAATTACCAATGCCAAATTGCTTGCCTAACATTTCAGAGACATTGGCCTATAAATAGAGTATTATTCCATGATCAATACACAAAAGCATCACAAATCCATGCTTTCATTCTTCTTTCTTGAAAATTAAGCAACATAGTGCAAATTGGAGAATTATTGCATTTTTAAAAATAGTTGAAAACATGTTAAAATTTGGTGACAAACATGCTTCAATATCAACATAAAACTTGTTTAGAGCTTAAGATCATAAGGAAAGCAAGCAAAAATCAGATTTCATTTTCATTTTTTTTCAAACTTCCAAACTGCCTTATGAATCGAATTGTTAGTTTGGCTTGAGCAATTGTTGTTCAATGACTCAAACATCATCACTATACATCATGTATATGATCCGGACCATTAGCGACCAAGTAACACGATTAACATCAAAATCCGATTGCCATTTCGATGCATGCGGGTTGACTTGGTTGGAAAGATGAAGCAAGCTCAAAGCAAGCATACCATTCACACAACTTCCATACATGCCGATGAAGCTCAAATGATCAAGAAATCCGTTACGGAAACGCTCTAAGATCGAATTCGATTCTCACTTTACGAGTTAGAACACGGCTTGTGATATCCATTTTCTTTGAACTAAAGCGAAAAACTCACGGCCGTTTTCTTTGCACTCCTAACGATCAATAGCCCTCAAAAAATCCAAGAATCATCAAACATACATCATTTAATTTGAATTTTTCGGTTTAGGGTTCATAGTGTTCTTGAAACCTAAATCGTTACGGGCTTAAAATAAATACAATTAACAAGTACCATCGTGTTCGTGATGAAAAACCGAGCAAGTTTCGTTTTACATCATTGAATTTCGTTGAGAAGCGAATTGTAGGTGAGTTGAGCAATCGAAGATCAAAATGAAGAACCGAGGATCTTGCGTGTTCTTCATTGTTTTCAAAATTGAATTTTAAAATTTCCAATCTCTCATTTACCGTGTTCTAGCCCACTAAACACGAAGCAGCGTTTGGCTCGGTGGTAGCCTCCTTGCTCTTAGTCTTCTCGACACGTGTCCCACCCTTTGGTCATGGGTTCGACTCCGTCAAGACCATTTCTTTTTATAACTTTCTAATTGTTCATGTTTTTTTCATAAAACTTTCACAATTTTTTTTGACCAATCAAAACTTCTCATTTTGAGATGATTTTTTAAACACTTGTCAATAAATACATCTATTTTATGATAGTGCAAAAATTTTCAGAAAAAACTTTCATCTGATTAAATTTTAATCGAGCCGAAAACGACGTTCTGAGCACTTTTTCAAACCTCCTTTTTAGGTGAAATTTTCAAGTTTTCGACTTCCGATTTTTTTCAAAACTTCTCATAAATGAACCTCACATTTCAAAATATTTTCAAAAATCATTTTTCAAAACATTTCATCAAACTTACATCTTTTACCACGATCGATCCGATTTAAGCGATAAAATCAAATTCGTTTTCTCTCGAATTTCTCAATCGATCTTGGGCCACCCTTATGGTGTAAGTCCCAATCCTTTATGTACATACTTAGTTTTACTTGTACATATTCAAATCATCATTGTCAATATTCAAACATAAACAAATTTTGTCATTTGTTTTCATTCGTTTGTTTATACACCAATACCATTGGTATTGAAAGGAGAAGAATTCCCTGTGAAACTGCTTTCAAACCAATGGGCCTCCCTCACGGTGTAAGTCCCATAACATTCTTTTATGTACATAATATTTCTTTGTACATATCAAACTCTCTTCAAATACATACAAATTTTATACATACATAATCTGATACTTTCTATACTCAGAGCAGACAATCTTGATCGTTTGTTTTCACTTCACTGTGTATACTCGAACCAACATTTTGTGTACATACACATTTTCTTGTACATATCAAATTCTTTTCATACAAACTTTTATACATACATAACACGGACACTTTTTAAATACTTAAACACGGATAAACTCAGATCTTTTGTTCCGTTTCATCATACATTCAATTGAATACCATTGATATTGAAAGGAGCATTATTCCACTGTGAAGCGCTTTCAAATCAATGGGCCTCCTATGGTGTAAGTCCCAACCCTCCTATGTACATCCATCTTTGTGCGTACATAAATACTCGTTCGTGTACATATTCATTTCCTTGTACGATTCAAACTTAAATAATCAAGTTCGCTCGTTTTAAGCGTTAGTTTCACGGACACTTGTTTATATTTCATAAACTCCACGTAAATAAACATCATTGCATTGTTTATATTTCCTTCATAAACTCTGTGAATACATATCACACACACACACACTGTCTAATTATAACATAACAATTAGACTAATCAATAGGTTCTCCACAATTTAGCCTCGCTTGGGCTTCATACAAGACAATTCATCACGGCGTGAGTTAGCCTCCGGGCTTCATACAAGATAACTCATCCCGTTGAGTCTAGCCTTCTCTTGGGCTTTGTACAAAGAAACTCTCCCGAGTTTAGCCTCGCTTAGGCTTCATATAAGACAACACTCCCTGTTGAGTCGACCTCCTCTTGGGCTTCGTTCAAAGAACTCCTCATTGAGTTTAGCCTTCTCTTGGGCATCATACAATGAAAGAGATAGGAAATCTCTTAACGACCTCCTATTGGGCTTCAATACAAAGAATCACCCGCGTTAAGATAGAACCCTGAAAGGATGGTTTCCCGGTGAAATCACTTTCAAATCCCCAGAGAGTAAAATTTCCCGGTGAAATTGCTCTTATTCAAAAAAGGATGGTTTCTCGGTGAAATCCCTTTTAACATAAAGCCAGCCATACCCTATAGCTTCCTCTTGAGCTTCATACAAGGACCCTCGATGACCCTCGGAATGCCTCCTCTTGGGCTAACAATACAAGGACCCATGGGCTTCTTAAAAGCATCCCTTTAATCCAATCAATTTCTCCTCGAGATTTAGACATCTATCATCTCTATGGAAGAAGTATCTTATCTATCACATCACATACAGTCAAAACTTTTCAAAAACTTTTCAAACTCTTTTCAATTAAAAACATCTCTTAATAGTAAGTGGTAGCAGCTTGTATACTCAAGAAAAACACCCAATGCTTACAGTTAAAAGATTCAATCATCTTTTTTCAAACATCTTTCTTAAACATGTAAGTGGTAACGCTTGTACACTCAAGCAAAACACCTAATACTTACGATGAAAGATTTCAAACAATCAAACTTTTCAAAATGTATGTGATGACATAGATTAGATACATTTTTCATTAAGATGACATTTATCATCTCTTACTAACATCCGTTGCTTTCCACTAGCATAAGTGGGAACTACGATTGCTCGACTTTCTCAACATCCTTTTGAGAATACGTGAGCCACGAGGTCTCATCCTTGCCGAGCAAATTTCTATCTCCTCGGACCAAACAAACCATAGAACCACAGATCCGAGCTACAAATGCTACGATTCCCACTAGGGATATGTATGCGAGAAGATCCACGGATCTTTGCGAGCACAATAATAACAAACACTAGAATCCCACATAATCATCTTTCTTAAAATCCCAAGGAGAAACTTTCTCAATCATAGAAATAGCAATTAAAACACACAAACATATCAAACATATTCATATATAAAGCTATAGATAACTATATATATTTAGGGTGCTCCATCTATTCCTTTATATAACAATCCCCTTACTTAGAATCTCCCCAATGCGTTGTGTCTAGTTTGCGCTAGTCATTACGCATATCAATATCAATTGAGGGTATTTCAGCTTTCCCCTTTTTCATAATCATTAAATCATCTTTCTTGTGTTGAAAATAATAAAGCTTGATGCTCGCGGCATCTTTATAAACAAATCAAAAGATTAAATCGTTTCGAGCCAGAGAATCCGAACTCACGTTCGTATCCCTCTAGCGCGTCACCTTTTAACGCGAACACAGTTAAATATGGGTGCGGAAAGTAAATTGCAGAAAGTAAAGTGCGGAAAGTAAATCCTACGCTATTACAAGGCTTGGGGGCAGTTACATAATATAGGAGTGCGAAAAGTAAATCCTAATTAAGCTATTACATCCCATGAGCATTTACATAATATTGAAAAAGAAATGCGAGAAAATTAACCTAACTATTACAACCTGGAAGCAGATACATAATAATCGGAAAAAGAATCGAATTGCGAACAAGAGAAAATATGTTAGTAAAAAAAATATTTTGAGTTAGGAAAAAGTTTTTAAGGTTAATAAACCTAATTAGATGAGAAAATAATTTTTGGAATTTTACGGTTGATTTTAGTAAGGAAAAATAATTAAAAGTCAATTTTGATTAATTAATGATTAATTAAAATATGCATGCAAAATATAATTTTTGTGTCAAAAATTAAATAAGTATTTTTGAACCTAAATGCAAAAGAAAATATTTTTGTGATTTTTAATGCATTAGAAAATCATTTGAAAGAAATTAAATTAGAAAAAGAAAATATGAAAAACAATAAGAAAATTGGTTAGTGGAAAAGTGATAAAAAATATGTGAAATTCTTTGGTTTCAAACCGGGGACCTCAAGTCGACATACCTTGCCAAGCTGAGCCAACTGTTTTGGTGTTAGTGCAATGGAACAATAACAAAATAAAGGAAATTGATCCACGGATATGAAGAAGCGAGTCTGGCAAACCTTAGTCTTTCCATTTAAATTTTTCACAGGCTTTTACCTACGGACACAATCATAGCAAAAACCAATAGTGCGGTTTTATACATCACTAAAGCACTACAAATTTCAAAATCAAAAAGCGTAATATAAATTCCTTAAGAATACATGGATCGATTGTTTTCATCTTCACGATCACGAATATATCCCTAGTTTTGGCCAATTTTTCCTAAATCGATGGATCCCAATTTGAAGCTCGAGAAAACCTAACAATGGCATATCCTCATATCTGCATCTAAAATCAAATTAACCAAACGAGAAGCTTGCAAACATCATCACGATCAAGAATATATAATCAAATTATGTTTATGATGTATAAATAATAGAAATCGATTTTGACATAAGGGATGCAAACCGTGATTTGGATATCGTATTTACGCATGTTTTGCTTGCTTGTAGTATCTGGAATTGATCAGGCACCTCCGAGCAATCGATTGCAAGGCTTAGAATGCTTTCAATTGAAGCAAAGCGTGGCTGCTAGTTGCTTGGAGCACAGTTTTGAAGCTTGCTAGGGTTCTTTGAGGCCACAATTTCGTCCCTTGTGCATGTAGTATCATCATGTATTTATATTGTAAGGAATTAGGTCAAAATTGTAAGAAAAAATCAAGCCAATCAATGAGAAATTATTTGATTTGGAATTAAACCAAACGTTTCCTTTTTGAGCCAATTTCAATCAAATCTCACTACCAATCATGATTATTTCAAAATAATCAGATTAAATGGCTTGCTTGGACCTCAAGGATGAGAGAAAATCCACGTTGCAATTAATTTTTGATTTTCTATCTTTTATTTTAATTAAATTGGTTTTAAATGATTAAAAATCAAAAATAAATAAAATAAATAAAAGATAAATTCGTGGCCTTGGGCTTGGAGGTTACAATTCAGCTAAGGAACATGTTTGAATCAAGAAATGTTAGGCCCATTTGAAAAAAAATTGGTTTTCTCAAGTATTTCTCTTTGTGCACCTCCTCAAAAATGCTCAACTTGGACAAGGTGTATCTTGCTCAATTTTTAACATTTTTGGGTGTTCTTAGACTTTTTAGAAAGCTCAAGATGTCTTCTAAACAACCCTTTTTGTTTCATCTTCATTGAAGTTTCCATGCTCATGAATACTTCTTTACAAAAAGTTGACTTTTTGTTGACTTTTGAAATGACCTGTAATGTTTTGATCCATAACTTCCAAATGAAGCATTTTCTGCCCAAGTTTGTGAGACATGAAGTTATAGAGAATTGAGTTCTCTTCAAAATGAGCTGTGGTGGAAAAATTTCTAATAAAGTATGTGAAAGTTATGCCTGGTCAAAGTTCTGTCGACTTTTGTTTGAGAAAGCCCAATTTAGAAACTTTGACTTTTGATCAATTCTTGATGTTGACCAAAAATTATGAAGTTTGACTGTATGTTGACCACAGTTGACTTTTTGTCCAATACAAATGATTTTCAACCATCTGAGCAATTGTCTGAGAAAACTTGACTTGTAAGGCTTGAAACTTGACATGGAGATTCTCTGAAGCATATAATGAGGTATGATGAGTGCTTGAAATGTTGGAGGCTCTCCTTGATTTGAGAATGGCCAAACCCTAGTTTGGGTTGATTGCATAGGAGAGGGTTTATCTGGTCAACCCTTGTGAAATCCTTAAGCATGGACATGTGAAATGTCTTGAGAAGTAGGAGGACAAATTTTGGGGTATAACACATCTTATGAAAATTCAACTGTTCAGAAAAGTCAAACTATGACTTTTTGGTCCACTTTTTCAAATCCAAATTTTTTCAAACATGAAATCATTTCAAATTATCAATCATGATCATAAAAAATCAAAATGTGTGAAAAAGTCAACAAAAAGTCAAGATTGAAAATTTTTCTAACACTTAGGAAAATTTTCAAGTGTTAAAAACATGGTTTTTCATCATTTTCATGACCATTTTTCACCTAGATCCATTTTGATTCAAGAAAAACTCAAAACATGAAAGTTGTAGATCTTTTTCCAAGATTTCCAAAATGTCCAAGAACTTGGAAAAAAAATTGTGTAGCTAGGGTTTTTAAATTGAAACATAATGGTCCATAACCATGATTTTCAAGTCATTTTCCAAGATTACAAGTCATTTTTCACAAATTCTTCCTTCTAGAAGCCTTGTCACCATTAAGAGATAGGTTATAAATTTCAATTATTTGATTGCGGGATTGATAGAGGTTAGATCAAGTGAGATTTTAACCATGGTTAAAGAAGTTAACCATGTGCATTAAATCGAAAATGCTTTTCTTACCCTTTAGGGCAATTTGTTAATTTTCAAGCCAATCCTTTCCCTTGCCATTCAGAAATCCTTGCCTATGAATAGGGTCTCTACTTCACTTCAAATCACACCAAAGCATCATAAACCAATATTTCCTTCTTTCTTTCTTGTTTTCAAGTTTCAAGTTTTCAAGTGGGAGAATTTGCAAATTCAAGACTTGCAATTTACAATCTTAGGCTTCAAATAATTTCTAAACATCATTAGAAAGTTGCTAGAATCCTATAGCCATCCCAAAACTAAGTCAAACTTAGAATTGTCTCAAACTCCATAAACATGCAATTTTGAGACTTAACATCAAACTTCCATTTCACTCGTGCATATCTCAATTTTCCACTTAAAACACCTTTCATACACTCGTTATGGTGATCCAAGAACTCATCAGCGACCTACTGACTCCATCATCGAATTGATTTCAACTTGAGTAAACTACATTTTGACTTGGGTACCTTGTTCTAGGTCATCTCAAGCAAACCATGCATCCATACACCTTCCATAAGGTCGGTGGTGCTATAACAATCATCAAAACATCTACGGAACACCTCCGACAAGGAATTCGATTTCATCTTCAAAGGTAAGTCACTTGAACTTTGAACTTTATGATTTTGCTTTCTAGTATAAAAATTGCTTGGCCATCTTGTTTCTTCACTTTCCTTTGGTCATTAATCCTCAATCAATTGCACAAATCATGATCCATACACAACTTCACGATCAATTCTTAGAATTAGGGTTCATCTGGTTTCTCGAATTTAATCATCTTAGGCTTAAAATAAATGAAATTAAACACCACCATCGTATTCATGGGTTCAAAGCGAGCAAGTTTGATATTTACATCATTCAATTTCATTGAGAAATGAGAAGATCTGAATCAAATCATAAGGTTGAAAATGATGAACATTGCGGCGCGTTTTACATTTTTTTTAATTTCAAAAATAAGTTTATGTTATATACATATGGTTGTATTTTAATACACGGATGTATAGTCACCCGATGGTAGTAACACGCGTTTAAGTCTTTTTCCATGCCATAGGTCCAGGGTTTGAATCCCCCTGAGACCTTTTTGTTTTTTAACTTTCCAAAACCTTCATGTTCCCATTATTTTCAAAACATTTTCACAACTCACTTTCAAATATAATTCAATGAAAGCGTATAAATGACAAGCCACGCGTGCCAGGTTATTAATACCCAAATTTTACTCGCATTTTGGCATCGTTTTATTTATATCATATTTAATTTTTGTTCGCATCTTTGCATTTTTATTGCGTATTTCGCATTTTTTGGTCCCAATTTTTTTTATCAATTTATAATTTCTTTTGTCTTTAGAATTTATTTGAAAATTAATTTTTTTGTCGTTTTATTTTATCTCGTTCATTTAAAAATATATCAAAAAAATATTATTTATTTTTTTAATAACTATTAACTTAGTTTTAAAATTATTATTATAAAAGTTGTATATAGAAAAATATATTTTATTTATTATTATTATTCTGATTTATTAGAAAATATCTTAAAATATCTAATTAGGGTTTTTTTGTCATTCTTTGATACCTAATTTAGAGGAAAAGATTGGGGTTTGGTGGTTATAAGGAGAGGAGACCAGCAGCGTAGAAAAAAAAGCGAGAAAAAGAAACATCTCCTTCATCGCTCAACACAAACTTCATTCTCCATTATCACTTACCAACCTTGAAACCACCCTTCATCACCCCATCTCACCTTCTTCCTCCATACATATCCCATACTCAACCTCCTATCAGCTACCTTCTTACTCACACCTTCCCATATCCTCGTCGTTCACCCTCGTTATCTTACCTTTCCTCTTACATTCGCCCCATCACCATACACAACTTTCGTTCTTGTCCCATCCTCTCGTCACTCCTTTGTTCTCAACCCTTAGCCTCATAATTTACAACCACCTCGTCTCACCATCATCACCATCGTCAGTTAACTCATCCTTCCTTCATTCATCTTCCTCGCTCCAAACTAACCTTGCGCCGTCGTCCTTTACTTTCTCAATCTCAACCTCAACCTCCAACAACCTTCACGTAACTCACAGGCGTCCGACCCGCTAAATCCTTCTTCATAACCTCTCAATCGCATCACCTCTCATCAATCTTTCCATCATCCTTTCCCTCATGCTTGATTCTCCTACCTCATCCACTTGACCTCATTAGAACCTCATCTACTATATCTCGCAACACGTCTTCATCAACTCACGAGCCACTTCTCCAATAAGGTTTGATTACGCAACTCAACATTTTCGGCAAGCGCGATAACACATCAACTTCAAATTAGTTTGACACTTTCGGTAACTTTCTATGCCCTAGCATGTAATAATTATCTGACCTTTATGTAGATTCGAAAAGATTGTGATATCTAATTGTTTGTTGATTGATATTGTGATCTTGAATATTATTATGATCTTTGGTTTGAATTAGTTTTCTTTACTCTTGTTAAAATTCGGAAATTTTGGTTTGGAATGATAAACCTAGGGTTAAAATGGTGGTAATTTAATTTGTATTAAGGACTCGATTTTGTGCTGATCGCGTTTTTCCAGTAGTTCAAATTTAAGTTGGAATAGGTTGATAGAGTTAACATTTCTTTGTTATGTTTTAATTTCGATTGGTTATGATAATTGTGTAGTTTCGATGAAGGTAGCGATGATGTCGCGTTTAATTGCGTGCAATCTAGCAGAAACCATTGGGACGTCATGATATTGTGTTGTTCTCATTTCGATTGAAGTTTATGAGTAAAACGATATTTGTTTAGTTTCGATGAAGGTTCATTGTTTCCGTGTTTATTCGAGTAGAAACTACCCAAGAAACTATTGGGACATCATCTTATTCTCGTTTAAATTTCGATTGTAGTTTGTGTTTGAATGATAATCGAGGTAGTTTCGATGATGGTTTTATGATTGACCGTGTTACTCGCGTGTAATAACAGAAACTTGTAAGGACACCATGTTATCGTGTTATTCACGTTTAATTGGAATTGTGGTGAAGCGATATTGGTTTAGTTTCAATGAAAATGATGTTGTTTCCGCATTTGTTCGGTAGAAACTAGCAGAAACTAGGGAGGTATTATGTTATTCTTTTCTTTCACATGAAATTGTGCGAGAAAGTTAATTTGTTTTAATTCAAACAATGTCAAAATTCGGTTATGATTTCTTTTTACTTTTCATGTGCATTGAATACTTTTGGAGATGATTTTATTGGGTGTTATTAAGTATAAATAGTTGCTGCCGGTTTTTAGTTTCTCGATTATAACAGTAATTAGTTTATGTTTCAAACTTGAATTGAATTATAGTTTGAGTTTCTTTGGTTAATGGTTTCATTTATGAATTGAAATATTTGAATAACCGTTGTTTAGTTCTTCAATTTGTTCATGTACATCCATGCTAATTTCATTTCAAATTTTATACCTTACTAACCATCTTCCAATTTATTGCAATTTCTTTTCATTTTATTTTGTATCCCACATTTATGCTACTAACGAATTTGTTATTTGTTAAGATATTAAGGATTGTTCAAGCATCCATTTTAATTAAGCATCTACACTTTCTCATTAGCATTTTAATATTCATGTTACTATTTAAATATAATATTTAGTAATGTATTTTTTAATTTTGTAAATATATATAAATACTTAATATTTTTTATTATTATATTTAGAAATGTAAATATATAATTATGTACATATTATTATTTATTTTATATACTTTACTATATTCATTTGTAAATAAATAAGTTATATTATAATGATCCTCCTTGTGTTGCGATTTCGAAATTGGAATTCGATTTGACTTTCAAATGTGTATGAGCACAAATATATTGCTTGACTTCTTAGAATTAATTTCTATGATCTATTCTAATTAATCAATAAAATGCAATGGTCAATAATCGATACTTGCTTCTCCACATTGGTTTTGTTTGTATCCCGTTGTAATGTAATTAATCTATCATTTTCTCTTTAATTTATTTTCATCCCCATTCGAAAGCTGTATCCTGCTCCCTTGTTGCGTTGTAAATAATTTATTGTTTTATCATTTAATCCCCATTTGTAATTGATGTACCCCTCTCCCCAAAAGGCTTGTAATAATTATTTAGTTCACATTTATTTTATTTTAATTTAATTGTCACTTACACAACCAAAAAAATCATTTTTTAATTAATAATTGTGAATCATTTTAAACCGTAAATCGACAAAGCTTAGAAGCGGTGCGATGACCACACATGCACACATGCGCGCTTGATCCTGGGCCTTCCTACAGTGAGCCTATTTCGATTAATTGTTCCAATTGTTCGTTTTAATAGACTAGCCCACTTTGCTAGTACACTTGTATTTTAATCGCTTTATGCTTGTGTTGGCCACCTTGTATGGGCTTTATCGATTTTATTGGCTATATTATTGTTACTCACAATTAGTCGTTTCTCTCTATCTCTCGCGCCTTAGTCCACATACCAAGTTTTCTCATTTTAATAAGGGTTTCATAGTAGAGGGTAGGCTTGGCTATTCTCTCGAGATCGATCAAGTTTCATGGCTTGATTAATCATAACCTGGTTCATTCTTTCTCCATTTACTAAGCATTTAAAACGCTTTCAATAAAACTTGATCCAATGTCAAGTCTTCTTCTCAAACCTCGATCCAACGTCGAGTTGTTTTCAAAATTGTTTTCACAATAAATTTGGATGATGTTTGTTTAAATTGTTAGATGATAGCCTAATGGTTTAAACAAACTTGAAGTCTTTAGATTGTTGGATGATAGCCCAATAAGCTAAAAACTTCTATCCATGTCAAAAATAGTGGAGTGACATTTGATTAAATTATTGGACGATAGCCCGATGGTTCAATCAATTTAAAGTCTTTAGATTGTTGGATGATAGCCCAATAAGCTAAATACTTTTATTCACTCGAAACACTTAATAAACATGAACCTCGTTTCACTTCACTAATTTCATAATAATAAAGTTTTGGGATGATGAGCGACTAGATGAGCTCACTCGTCCGGTTTCTAGTATTTGAATCATTAGATGTTAGCCTAATGTTTGATACTTTCACCCACTCAATCAATCTTAACTCATTTAAACCTTTTTGCGTCAGCACCTTTTACTTTAAAACCTTTTTCAAGATTAGACATGATTCATTTATAATTGAGATGTTCTTCCTCTATCCCCATGGTTTCGACTTCTCCACTTGAGTACTAGAGGTGTTCTCAAACCCTCCCTCATGTTGGTGCATAGTCCTTTATTCTTTATCACACCTTGTGGGCGTTTAGATGAGTCTTCTCCTTTAAAAATGTTGACTTGTCTCTTCATTTAAAATCAATCAATAAACAATTATTTTCTAGCGAACTACGGTGCTCGACTTTTCCATTGCATGAGGGAGTGCGTGGGCCAGTCTTACGACTAAAGGCGAGCAAAAATATTAAAACATTTTCATCTCTTTCTTTCTCCTCTACCTTAGAAGATCATAAATTTTCACATTAGCACACAAACACACTTTGAACTAAATGGGTACCATCGAGTACGATGGATGTGAGGGTTTAATACCTTCCCTTGCATACGACTCCGAACACGCATCTCTTGGTCTCGTAGACCGTCTTATTCTTTTCTTGTGGGTTTTATTCGATATTTCCCCTTTTTCCCTTTTGGAATAAATAAATCTCACTGGCGACTTCATTGTTTCGATATCGAATTAATTAATAATTTTTTCGATAGGCGTCGATAGTTTGGTGACTTCACTGTGGACAGGTTTCTCAAGCGTCAACCCTAGTTTAGTTCATTGTGTGGTTTTGTGTTTAGCTTACTTTCTTCTTTGTACTTTATCTTATGTTTATGTTTCAATTATCATCTGTATACATCCATTGTGTAGGAATTCTTGATGGGATTATTGATACATAGATAAGCAATACCGAGCTTCTAGGAAACATTTAGGATAGAGGTTGCGTAGCCTAGGTCCCCATGACTCTAATGACTTGTGGACGAAGCAAAGACTACGGCTTAGAGTTGATTGTTTCAAGGAGGTTGTCGCCCACATGATAGTGCAGGGACATCAAATTTTGGACAATGACCTATAACTTTAAGTATTTTAGGATATCAAAACACGGACCTTCTCAAAAGATTTTGAGTATCCATTAAGAGTCATTTCTTGGGGTATACTTTTGCAAATACTATTACCATGTAGGCCTCTCACGTGATGATAGTATTTGTTAAAAGGGGAATTGAGACTCCGAGAAACACTTAGCAGAAGACCTTAGAACCGTCATGTGGGGAATACTTGGGTAGAAAGCTTAGAGTCATCCTATCGTAGGAGCCCACATAAATAAGTTGTTCTAATTATCAAGTATCATCCATGGTTCATGTCTTTGTACTATCATTATGTTGTATTCCATTTGTATATGTGACATTGCATTTCATTACATCTTTCGCATTAATGACATTACATTTCAGTGCATCATCTACATATTTCATGCATATATTCAAGTTGCTAAAAGACTCATTTCGTCTATCTACATCTTGATTGTTGATTTCTTGTCGTGATTCCTCGACACAAATGCGGAACTAGAGCCAGCGTCGAGAAGAATGGAATACCAAGAGCAACACAATGCGATGCGAGTAGAAATTGATGAGTTGAAGTCGGGCATGACTAAACTTACGAAATGATGCAAGTTTTGATGTGAGGCGAGCGCTAAAGGACCATAATTTATGAAGTCTCATTTGTTGTTGTTGATCCTCAATATTCTCGGATGCGATTACTACTTGGCCAAAATTTGGGTTACCTCATAATTACGTTCTGTTGCAACTTCTCCAATGGTTGTGAGTCTTCAGGCAGTTCCGAGGCTCGGTCTTCAACGAGCCCTAACCCGTATTCATAATGTTGCTCATCAACCTTTCATCAACCTGTTACACAAGCTGCTTATAGGAATCCTCTCTTTGATTACCGTCTTGGCGTTCCCCAAGTGTGAGTCAAGGAAATTTTGGTGAACTTAAAGAAGTCATGACGATGTCGAATCTAAAAGAAGGATGAGAGCTATGGAAGGTAATGATGTCTTTGGTATTCTGGAGAACATGTATGGGTTTCGATTTGGTTATGCCTCATAAGTTCAAAACTCACGATTTTGAAAATACAAAGGCACTATCCAAAAAGTAACTTGGTGATGTACTTGAGGAAAATGTGCCTATACAAGGAATGAAAACTTCTTATCCATTGTTTCCAAGACGACGAGTGGAGCTTCACTTAAATGGTATATGGGACTTGAAAAAGGTATCAATGCTTCCAGACACGATTGATGCTTTCATGAAACAATACCACTACAATCTCGACATGGCTCACGATCGTCATCAATTGCAAAATATGTCTCGAATGATAAAGAATATTTTAAGAATACGCTCAACGTTGGAGGCCTCTCTAAAGTTGAACCACCTCTATTTGAGAAAGATCTCACTGGTTTGTTTATGGATACTTTGTCTCCTTTCTATTGGAAGAAGATGATTGGTAGCGTGTCTTCTCAATTCACAATCTGGTGACTATTGGCCAAAGAAACCTTTTGGAAACTTCAAGAAGAAGAAAGAAGTTGAAACTAATGTTGTCCTAATCGAAGGAAGAGGACCTTGATGTAGAGCCTCGGTACTATGACCAACCACAAGTATATGTTGTCCTCTGCGATCAAGGCTCAACCAATTCGGATTCCTCAATTCCAAGGCGGTGAACAAAATCAAAACATAATGCAAGGAATAGGACTCGGTTTGACTATTCAATGACTTACATTGCATTGTATCCTCGATTGGTTGAACTAGGTCTAATCACAACTAGGCCTTTGACTCCTTCAAATCCTCTCCCAACTAGATTCGAGTTTGATCTTTATTGCGAGTTCCATCAAGGAGTATCGGCCATGGTTGGAAAATTGTTACCTTGAAGGATAGAGTTCGAGAGCTAATCGGAAGGCAGGAGATAAATTTTGGAGATCCTCCACCAATGTTATCAACAATATATTGCCGAGGACAAAGTGGTTGAAGATGGGCGGAGTATTTCAAGTTACCTCTAAAGCGGTGTTTAGACAGAATGACTCATCCTTGTAATTGATTAGTCACTAGGCCATGTTTCTTTCCAATTTGCATTTTCCTTTTGTTTATGTTAAATTGTTGCTTTCAAATCTTTTTTGTATTTCCATGTCAATGAAATGATCATTTCACTATTTTGATTCAAACCATCTACATTTATCGCTTTCAAAAATATATATTTTCCCTGTTGTTGGTATGCTTTCGAATAAAACTTTCTTGATGATATCTGAGCATTGTTTCAATTCCCAAAACACCGGAGATATAAGGAAGTTAAACCTTTATCAACCCCTTCTAGCCTAGATGTTGGAGTCTCTTTCTATACAAAAAATTCAAAATTTTAACCTGGGGCAGGGTAATTCTCAGTTTAATTCGGTTGTGCATTTATTCAAGATGCCTTTCAATAAAGATTGTATTCAATCAAGTTTCCTTTACACATCAAAGTGGCGAACATGTCCTCCAAGTCATAGAGATGATGATGGTTCTCCATAATCATGAAAGTCGAGAAGTCACTATCTTTCCAATAAATTTATATCAAAGAAAAGTCATGAGTTAAAACTAAAAGTTAACTTAGGCAACAAGCGAGGGCATCCTGGCCGTAATCTTAAGCGAACAGTTAGGAAAAAGTTAGGGATGACAAATTCAATCAAGATTTGACAAAATTCCTCAAACAACAAATGTTTCAAGAAGAAGTGATTGACATCAAGAATCTATCGACCGAGCCATCATCACCATCGATGTATAATCAAATTCGCTTGGAACTGAATGCAATCTGAGTTAACTAGGCGTGGGGTGAAGAACATTACGAAGATCGGGTTGGGTACAAATAAATTTTGAGCCTTTATCCTTTGTTTCTTAAACCGTGAACCAAACCACGTTACAACCCTCAAAAGACCTAATTGAAGCGGATTTATTTTGAAAGCATGCTACAACAAGGTTGCGTAATATGACTCTAAGATATTTTGCAAATCAATTGTATTGGTCTATCCATAACTTTGTCTTCTCTTTCACTTTTAAATTTTTAAACCGTTGTGTTTTAACGATGATTCATTTCCTATACACTAATAATATCATTACGAAAAGATTTTTGATTTCAAAATTTTGCATGAACTTTGCATTAAATTTTACCATGTTTAAATAAACAATTTTTACTTGCAAACAAGCTTTCCTCATCAATGAAGTCAAAGCTGTTGAGAAACTTGGTTGATTCTAATCGAGGAAAGTATCTTTCGATCCATTTGTGAATCGAGTTCAAGATTTGTTGCTCGGTGCAAGTCACTCTCGAAATTGTTATAATCGGAAGATCTTTTCAAGACTTACCTTTAGGGCACTCCTTTCCCTAAGTTATTTTAAGAATGAAGCCATGATCGAGTTTATCTTCAACAATCATCAATCCATGGAAATCCCCGGCGCTTGATCCTTCCTCCAAGGATCATTATTTTGATACAACTTACAGTGTGTCAAAAGTGTTTCTCAAGACGTCTTCTCTCAAGCGAGTTGGCGGTGTTCTCCGTGTTGAGGAATCAAAGTTCTCATCTTACCTCCACAAAGATTCAATCTCCGTTGTCACAAACTTACGCATTACATACTACATGCATAGATAATTCATATGTCATGCATCACAAAATTCAATATCATTTCATATCAAGTGTTTTATCCTCATTTCATTTCCACGGTCATATTGATCAATATCTTACCTTGCGGTCAAAGTCAACTTACTTGGTACCTACCAAAATAGATGTCATTGATACATCTTTCTTTCCATACATTGCCATTCTTTGGATGACTACGATGTAGCTTGATTTGGATATATTTGATTGTCTTTTCCAGAGAGTTTTTCCTGTACATTCAAAGATCTTCTGAATGTTTTGGTGTACCTTCAGGATCATTGCTTTCATCCATTGTTTTTCTAGATGTCTCTGTCGTATTTCCGAGTTGTAGGTCCCTTTTGCATTCAATGTTCTTTTGGATGTTCCTGTTTTCTTCCATCTAATGATTTTCTAAATGTCTCCGATGTTCCCAGAGTTTTGATCCATCTCCATCCATTTCTCTTTTGGATGAAATTTCCAGAGTTCGTTCAATGCCCTTCTAAATGTCTCTGATGTTTTGTTTCTCGTATATTCAATGCATTTCTGAATATGCTTGATTCATTTTTTTCGAAGTTCATTCAATGTTTTTCTGAATGTCTTTGATGATGTGTTCCAGAGTTTGTTCAATGCCCTTCTGATTGTCTCTGATGTTTTGTTTCTCGTATATTCAATGCATTTAGATATGCTCGATTCTTTTCGAAGTTCATTCAATGTTTTACGAATGACTTTGATGATGTGTTCTAGAGTTCATTCAATGCCCTTACGATTTTTACGATGTTTTGTTTCTCGTATATTCAATGCATTTACGAATATGCTTGATTCTTTTCAAAGATCATCCATTGCTTTGCTAAATATCTTTGATGTTTTCCCATGAGTTTGTCTCGTATCATACATCATTCTAAAAATATGTCAAAAAGTATTGCATTCATCACATTTTGTCATATTTCATTCACAAAATACTCATTGCATCTCAGGGTAAAATTCCAGGTTCTTTAATATTTAACTATCTCACACTACGATTATATGAAGTCCAATCATCTTCATATCATCTGGTTGAAGATATTTAAATAGGGGCATTATTATACCCAAATTTTACCCTACATTTTCATACATTTTATTTATATCATATTTAATATTTGTTATCTTTGCATTTTTATTGTGTATTTAGCATTTTGGGTCCCAATTTTTTTAATAACTATTAACTTAGTTTTAAAATTATTATTATAAAAGTTGTATATAGAAAAATATATTTTATTTATTATTATTATTATTATTCATATTTATTAGAAAATATCATAAAATATCTAATAGGTTTTTTTTGTCATTCTTTGATACCTAATTTAGAGGATAAGATTAGGGTTTGGTGGTTATAAGGAAAGGAGACCAACAGCGAGGAAAAAGCGAGAGAAAAAGAAACATCTCACGTTCATCGCTCAACACAAACTTTATTCTCTATCATCACTTACCAACCTTCAATGTAAAATTATCATTTACAAACGAGTTATGATATGTCTCTTTAATTATAAAATTGAGAACCTTCGTGATTTCAAGTTTCACCATTTTTAGAAAAATTTATATTTTCACAAAATTATCTCGCATTGCCTTAGTGGCATACTGCAATTTTATAATTTAGTGACGTGTTATGTTAGGTGTGTCACTACTTTTCAGTGTTGATTTATTATTTTCATCCTCTAAATTGTGTCTTTCTTCCTATCCGGTGCGACAAATATTTTTCACACACGTATAATTTTTTCTTTTGTGTTATTTTGTGTGTGTAATTCATCTCCTCATTTTTCATTGTAGTTTCCATAGTAAAATTTCGTAAATTTATTAAATTAGGATGATTTTGGCTTCGATTGATCATTTTAGCGGTTCTTCCTAATACTTTATTAAATCTTACTAAAATATAGTGAAATTAGAAGAAAAAACACTTAAAATGAAATAAAAATATAGTGAAATTAGAAATAAAACCAGTTAAAAAATTTATAAAATCATTTCTATCACCATTTTGTAACTGAGTGACAGATTGCTTCATCAACGATTCATGTGAACTTATCTTCAAAAACTACTTTTTCTTTTATACTATCTATAATTACTCTAAAATGGTGACATATAAATTTATCTTCAAATAATATAATTGAATATAATTGTTTAATGTAACATCAAAGATATATAAAAACCTATGTGTCAATTATAAATAAATAAAAAATTACTTTATTGAATATTAATACAAAAACAAAATTAAATATAAAGTTTATGAATAAAGCTTTTTATTTTCATCCTTACACATTATATATAATATATCTAATCTAACTATAATGTGTAGCAATCTATAATTCTAAAATAATTTTATGGACAACAATTTGACACAATTGTAGATATTAATAAGATGAGTAGATACTAAAGATAATAATAAAGTAAATGAATATTTGAATACAGTTTTTAACCTTGTATTTAAAAAAGAAACATTGATATTAGTTCTACAAATATATGTA